>JAAVTI010001379.1:0-170021 GCA_011947335.1 Phytophthora constricta | reverse complement strand
GCATCACAAGAAATAGACAAAACACACACCAGGTTTGCTCCACAAAGCGTTTGTTATTCGGTTTAGTTGGTTCGTATTTCTACTCGCCCACGCTCGTGACGCAACAAAAATGACACAGGACACTACAAAGACTCCATGGACGCGACTAGAGCATTGTCCAGCCGTGGTGCACACTCTGGTATAAATACGGTATGCACCGTACGCCGCCATGAAGCTCGCTACCCATCCGAGTCCGACGATGAAGTACGATCAAGCTAGCGCCGTCGCTGTCGCTGTCGCTGTCGCTGTCACTTACTCCACGTGCACGGGCTTGCTCGTGTCCAGCTCGTTGAAGCGGCGCAGGTCCATCGGCTGGTCCAGAAGCGGCATCACGTACGGGTCGAACGTCTTCCAGTACGGGTTGCCCAGGTGGTACTTCTGGCTGCTCTCGTGCTCGTAGCGCTCCACGATGCACCACTTGCGCGGGTCTACGTGGTCCTGCATGACGTGCCAGCCCACGGTCTCGATGTCCTTGAGTAGACCTGCGAGGCCTCGATCAGCTTGTTGCGCAGCTTCTCCTCGACTTCCGGCCCTCCTTGGCGTACAGGTGAACGACGATCGTGTAGACCATGGTGGTGGTGAGGGTGGGGGGTGACTGACTTGTGAACTTGACAGGAAAATGAAAAGTGGCTTCGAAGTTGACGAGGCTGGCGGGAGGCACGCTGCTTGGGCGTGGCAATCTGCTACGTCATTGAAGTTCGGGGCGAGCATCACGGATACGCAAAGGTATCAATCCGGTTCGGCAGTCCTACATTCGGGGGAATACTGTATTGAGTTAACTTCAGACTTGAAGTTTGGGGCGACTCTCTCCAAGCAGAGTCTTGTGAAATGCGCTTGGTTGCTGAATGCCGATAGCTCCGCTGCTGTATCTGACCTCACAAGCACGTTTTTGTTATTCCTAATAGTTTCTACGTCTGCAATTTGTACCGGTTCACAGAGGCTTATCCAGGTCGATTTGCGGAAATCATGCTCGAATTCCCTTCTATCCCTGTCAAATCTCCCTGACCTCCACGCGCCGAGCAGCTGTGTCAGCCCGATAGAATAGCAGCCACATCACGTCACGCAGGAACTGATGCAATGCCAGAATGCTGCCTTCGGACATTGAAGGAGTGGCAATGCACTGCAGTACCGCAACCTCCTGACCGCTCGGAGGTCAGTGCCGTCGAGGTTGCCGAGGGCTCATCATCGAGCACCGCTACAGGCTGTAGTACAGCAGCGTCGCGACGAAACGAGTTGAAGATCGAATGTTTCTCCCTGTTTCGTGGTACAGGGCCCCTGTTAACACGGCAGTCGCCCAACGACTCGCGAGTCGCGATTGACGTGGCAGCCATCTCTCTTCAATGTATGTGTCATTCGCCCGCCCTGCGGGTGCTCGTTCACGTTGTTCACTGCTCAATACCAGTGCGTTGCCAGGGAATAACTCGCGGTAAAACGGATCTGCTCGGTCAGCACGCTTCAATGGACTGCATTAATAAGCAATCGGCAACATCGTGTGAGGCCCCGGGACGCGGGGCAGCGGGCGGTATGGTACTACACGTTCAATTCAATTTCTGGCAGGAAATGGTTGAACAAGGAAACTCAGGCGACAGAGGACGAATGACGAATGCCATCAGCGCGCCTCCGTTTCTGCAATTGTTGGTGAGTGACGATGTTTTGAGCATTGCTGCCGCTTGTGAGATCTCCCTTTCCGCTGGACGGGTTTGGAGCTGACGGAGATGCTGACGCCGCCTTCAGCTTCGTGTGCGACTAGCAACTAGTGCGGCCAGCACATTCTTCTGTGCTGCAGCCACTGTTGCTTTTAGAACGACAGCAAGCTGCTAGCTTATCAACTGGCCCAAAGAGTGTCATTTCAGGGTCACTGGTTTAAGCGCTTTCTTAGCATTACGGATACGCAGGATGGGTGAACTTCAAGTCTGAAGTTTGAGTTTACATAAATCAGAGACCGAGTGCAGTAATTCAAGCAGGTTTATCTTTCGCCAAGTGCGTATGGACTCAGGAGACAGACCTGGTGAAGTTAATTTTTGTTACCGGTATCATAATCTAGTCCTCGGGAGTTGTAGGAGTGCAGTTCAATCTCCACAGAAGACATACAGAAGACTGACAGCGGAGAAAATCGCATCTGGAGGAGTGAAAACAATTTATGTGGTACTGGTAGGCCCTAAAAATAACTGCACAGGATATATGCATACTTGCCCAAGATATTACATACCATAACCATCCATACAAGGAAGCACTGAAAATGAGCAATCGTTCCGTGCCAAAAACGATAGCCTCCACAAAAATCAAATCGTGACTGCAGCAGGTCGAGAGCAACTTCAACCACACACCACGTCGCCATCATGGCAGAGCCATGAATCATAATGAAGTCGGAGTGCGGGACCTTAGACCATGCCTTCCCGCCAGCCCCGTCAACTTCGAAGCCACTTTTCATTTTCCTGTCAAGTTCACAAGTCAGTCACCTCCCCACCCAATCACCACCACCATGGTCTACACGATCGTCGTTCACCTGTACGCCAAGGAGGGCCCGGAAGTCGAGGAGAAGCTGCGCAACAAGCTGATCGAGGCCTCGCAGGTCTACTCCAAGGACATCGAGACCGTGGGCTGGCACGTCATGCAGGACCACGTAGACCCGCGCAAGTGGTGCATCGTGGAGCGCTACGAGCACGAGAGCAGCCAGAAGTACCACCTGGGCAACCCGTACTGGAAGACGTTCGACCCGTACGTGATGCCGCTTCTGGACCAGCCGATGGACCTGCGCCGCTTCAACGAGCTGGACACGAGCAAGCCCGTGCACGTGGAGTAAGTGACAGCGACAGCGACAGCGACAGCGACGGCGCTAGCTTGATCGTACTTCATCGTCGGACTCGGATGGGTAGCGAGCTTCATGGCGGCGTACGGTGCATACCGTATTTATACCAAGAGTGTGCACCACGGCTGGACAATGCTCTAGTCGCGTCCATGGAGTCTTTGTAGTGTCCTGTGTCATTTTTGTTGCGTCACGAGCGTGGGCGAGTAGAAATACGAACCAACTAAACCGAATAACAAACGCTTTGTGGAGCAAACCTGGTGTGTGTTTTGTCTATTTCTTGTGATGCACGTAGAGGTTCATATAGTGCGCAGCAATTGTTCAAGCAGATGGTCCGAACTAGGCGCACTGAGGGTACTTTTGTTTGCGTCTTGGAATATGGTGGTCTTTATTCGTATCGTGCTCACGAGATTCCCATCTTCGTCGCCACCACATCCGACACGTGTTTCCATACGCCTCCGACGTCGTTCACCAAAGCATCGTGCGCAGCCACGTCGACTGACAATGCAAGTAAGTGAAACGATATGGTCGCGTTAAGTTTTCGTGCGTGTATCTAGCGGTTTATCGCCACATTACCAATCAGGCTGTCGTGACGGCTCAGCGACCTGGGACCCAATGCATGCAGGAGCAGACTCAAGCCTCTTGAGCAGTTCGAAGGCACAACCGAATCTGCAGTCGATGCGATCGTGTAGCCATGTCAAAAATCGTATTCGTAAACAAAGCCGCATGTTCAACATCACGCAGGACTCACGAACATCAGTCATTTTGCATTCTTCAATCGACCAGTCAAGCACTATCCTCCCAGGTTCTTCTCTCAATCACACAGCAAATATGGTCTTCACACTTGTGTGCCACCTTTACGCGAAGGAGGGCAAGGATATCGAGGAGAAGATGCGCAAAACGCTGATTGAAGCCTCGAAAACCTACTGCAAAGATGCAGAGACGTTGGCCTGGCACGTGATGCAGGACAACACCGATCTCCGCCAGTGGACTATCGTCGAGCGTTACGAGCGCAAAAGCGTGCGAAGAATTTTCTTCGTGAACTTGGTCGTCACATAGGTGACTTGTATAAATTATGTTTCGTGTGCAGAGCCTGAAGATTCACATGGCGAACCCGTGCTACCACACGTTCGGGTCTGCTGTCCACCCGCTTCTAACGAAGAAACCGGAGATACGCCAATTTAATGAGTTGGATACGAGCAAATTGTAGTACACGACGGGACCAGTGTCTGAGGAGATAAATGTTCGCTAAGAGGACGACTGAAGATATGTGCGTGCAAGGGTGTCTATCGCATGCAGCAGCAACAGCTTTTTATAGGCAAAGTTGGTCCGTTCCTAACTAGCAAATCAAACGAAATGTGGCCACCTCGTAGAACGGTGGCAATGGAGAAATGACATTGAATTGTTATTGGAACTTCCCGAGCAAGTTTGTATCAGCGCCGTAAATCCAGAGCCAACCAAGAAAAAAATTCATCGAGATCCACAAAAGTGCTGCAATTTAGCACCGCACTAGTTTTCACAGAACGTGTTCGTATTGCTGCAAACGCGTCGAAATGTATTCCTCTTAGACGGAATGACAAGCTCACTCGCTTATGGCTGACACTACTCGTAATCACTATCGTGTCGTGGTTGTCATACATGTACGAGGTTCGAAAGCAAGCTTATAGTACGCACCTAACTATCCGTGAACGTCGGTGACTCTTCATTTTTCGGTCGAGTTAATAAGGACAAGGATCCACAGTCCAAACATGGTCTACACGTTCGTGTACCACTTGTACGCCAAAGGGGCAAGGACGTCGAGGAGAAGATGCACAACAAGCTGGTAAAGGCTGCGCAAACGAATCCAACCAACGATTTATCGGCTGGCACGTCATGCAGGACCACATAGACCCCGCAAGTGGACCATCGTCGAGCATTGTAAGCGCGGCCAGTTGATAAGCTAGCAGCTTGCTGTCGTTCTAAAAGCAACAGTGGCTGCAGCACAGAAGAATGTGCTGACCGCACTAGTTGCTAGTCGCACACGAAGCTGAAGGCGGCGTCAGCATCTCCGTCAGCTCCAAACCCGTCCAGCGGAAAGGGAGATCTCACAAGCGGCAGCAATGCTCAAAACGTCGTCACTCACCAACAATTGCAGAAACGGAGGCGAGTGCTGCTTGCATTCGTCATTCATCCTCTGTCGCCTGAGTTTCCTTGTTCAACCATTTCCTGCCAGAAATTGAATTGAACGTGTAGTACCATACCGCCCGCCGCCCGCGTCCCGCGGGGCCTCACACGATGTTGCCGATTGCTTATTAATGCAGTCCATTGAAGCGTGCTGACCGAGCAGATCCGTTTTACCGCGAGTTATTCCCTGGCAACGCACTGGTATTGAGCAGTGAACAACGTGAACGAGCACCCGCAGGGCGGGCGAATGACACATACATTGAAGAGAGATGGCTGCCACGTCAATCGCGACTCGCGAGTCGTTGGGCGACTGCCGTGTTAACAGGGGCCCTGTACCACGAAACAGGGAGAAACATTCGATCTTCAACTCGTTTCGTCGCGACGCTGCTGTACTACAGCCTGTAGCGGTGCTCGATGATGAGCCCTCGGCAACCTCGACGGCACTGACCTCCGAGCGGTCAGGAGGTTGCGGTACTGCAGTGCATTGCCACTCCTTCAATGTCCGAAGGCAGCATTCTGGCATTGCATCAGTTCCTGCGTGACGTGATGTGGCTGCTATTCTATCGGGCTGACACAGCTGCTCGGCGCGTGGAGGTCCAGGGAGATTTGACAGGGATAGAAGGGGAATTCGAGCATGATTTCCGCAAATCGACCTGGATAAGCCTCTGTGAACCGGTACAAATTGCAGACGTAGAAACTATTAGGAATAACAAAAACGTGCTTGTGAGGTCAGATACAGCAGCGGAGCTATCGGCATTCAGCAACCAAGCGCATTTCACAAGACTCTGCTTGGAGAGAGTCGCCCCAAACTTCAAGTCTGAAGTTAACTCAATACGGTATTCCCCCGAATGTAGGACTGCCGAACCGGATTGATACCTTTGCGTATCCGTGATGCTCGCCCCGAACTTCAATGACGTAGCAGATTGCCACGCCCCAAGCAGCGTGCCTCCCGCCAGCCTCGTCAACTTCGAAGCCACTTTTCATTTTCCTGTCAAGTTCACAAGTCAGTCACCCCCCACCCAATCACCACCACCATGGTCTACACGATCGTCGTTCACCTGTACGCCAAGGAGGGCCCGGAAGTCGAGGAGAAGCTGCGCAACAAGCTGATCGAGGCCTCGCAGGTCTACTCCAAGGACATCGAGACCGTGGGCTGGCACGTCATGCAGGACCACGTGGACCCGCGCAAGTGGTGCATCGTGGAGCGCTACGAGCACGAGAGCAGCCAGAAGTACCACCTGGGCAACCCGTACTGGAAGACGTTCGACCCGTACGTGATGCCGCTTCTGGACCAGCCGATGGACCTGCGCCGCTTCAACGAGCTGGACACGAGCAAGCCCGTGCACGTGGAGTAAGTGACAGCGACAGCGACAGCGACAGCGACGGCGCTAGCTTGATCGTACTTCATCGTCGGACTCGGATGGGTAGCGAGCTTCATGGCGGCGTACGGTGCATACCGTATTTATACCAAGAGTGTGCACCACGGCTGGACAATGCTCTAGTCGCGTCCATGGAGTCTTTGTAGTGTCCTGTGTCATTTTTGTTGCGTCACGAGCGTGGGCGAGTAGAAATACGAACCAACTAAACCGAATAACAAACGCTTTGTGGAGCAAACCTGGTGTGTGTTTTGTCTATTTCTTGTGATGCACGTAGAGGTTCATATAGTGCGCAGCAATTGTTCAAGCAGATGGTCCGAACTAGGCGCACTGAGGGTACTTTTGTTTGCGTCTTGGAATATGGTGGTCTTTATTCGTATCGTGCTCACGAGATTCCCATCTTCGTCGCCACCACATCCGACACGCGTTTCCATACGCCTCCGACGTCGTTCACCAAAGCATCGTGCGCAGCCACGTCGACTGACACGCGACGTCCTCACACGACGACTGCAGGTACGACTGCGCCTTTGTGTTGTAGTAGTACTGCTCCAACAACGCCGGGTCCGCCGCCACTCGTTCCACGAAATTGTTCAGCTCCGATGTACGCAGTGAGGTCACGCCGTACTCAGTGCTGGCCTTGAAAAGAGTCTGCCAGTCGAGCTCCTGACTGTCGGACGAGATATTGCTGCCGTACACCGTGAAATCTACCACCTCGTACGTGGTAGCGTCAAAGTCCCAGATCATGAACGCCGGGTTATTGTCGTAGATAGGTGAGATGGCGGCCGTCATGAACAACGGCACGAGCTCGGCCCCTTCGGCCTCTTCTTGAGCCTGCTGCTCTGCTGGCAGAGGGACACGGAACTCGATGCTGTGGACGTGTGCGAAGAACTGCGCCTTGATGATGTCGGCAAACTGACCCACGATCTGCTTGTACGTGGCGATGTAGGAAGGCTCCCACATTTGAGCGCCGCTGTACGAGTCGATGATGGGAGGGATGTGGCCGACGACGTACGCGAACTTGCCGCTATAGCGGAGCTCCAGCAGCGTTTCGTTGAGCCAGGCGAACTGGTCGAAGGGATCCGACATGTTCGTGGTGTCTGGTGAGTGGCTGGGCTGTGGGAATCCAACAAGGAATCAATTAGAGCTCGCAGTTGGCGAATTGAAGAAGTACCGGCACTGTCAGGCAAACACCGACTATCGATGATAACGAATGCTATTGCCAACATGGACTCACCGAGTATGGCACCGTGTTAAGGGTGAGCACGACCAGGTTCTCGTCCAAGTCGTAGGAGAGGTAGCCACGGTGGTTGAACCAGTCGAGGTTGGACTTGGACAGCGTGTCTTGCCACGCTGCCGATATCAGCGCGATGGACGGATTCACCTCGGTTTCTGGATCCGTCACATTCATAGTGTAGTGAGCCATCGTCTCGACGTTCGTCTTCACCGTGTCTTTAACGTACTCGTCAGATGGATCACTATCCAACTGACTGGAGTGAACGACGTGGTCACCGGTGTAGAGAAAGAAGTCTGGGTCGGGCATCAGCGCCTTGGCATACTCGAGTGCGGACGTCAATAGCGTGATCGGTGCGTCGCCTCCGTGTGCGGTTTGAATTTCTTCCGACTCGGTGGTGTTCAAGGTCTCAGAAAGATGTAGGTGGACGTTCGAGAAGTGCATGATGTGCTTGACATTGTCGGCAGCGGCAAGCGCAGTGGATAGGAGTCGTGGTGTGTTGCTTTCGGTGGGTCAAAGATGAGATAGTGAGAGTGACGAAGGGGAGGCTGGTCAATACATGTAGACTATTCCTACAGTTTCTACAGTGCTTTTTCTAATTGTGGCTCAGCTGGTTAACTCACATAGCTACAGAGCATTCAAAGCAGTGTCAGACACTCAATTGGTGTCTGACACTGCTTTCATTTGTGAATGCTCTTTGTAGCTATGTGAGTGAACTCAGTTCGTTCAACGCGAACCACACATCTTCTACATGAAGCTTGGTGCACTTCATTGCCGCTATCCTTTCATTGGTCATCATCGATAACCCCATCGACATCACTTCGACTCTGCGATAATGTGAAACCTTTTCCTCAACCGGCATCTGTCACAATTTCCGAGAAGGCAGCCGTCAAGTTCAAACGATGCGTGTAGTACCCTGATCGACGACATCGGCGAGATCAATGGCGGTCTTTGGGAGTTTTCCAAAATCAGAGGAAAATTTGCTTTAGTTGGGTTGCAGTATCGTTTGTCGTGCTGTGGATTTTGGCGTACAACCCGGGCATGGTGGAGACGAAGATTCTCGGCGTTTCTGCCTCGTTCGAAAGCGGTATCAGAAAGGATGTCTTGCCTGCCGCCAATGGCATCGATGGCGCCACTATCAAACTGAAGTCTGAGCAGAGTTTTCCCAACAATAAGCATGGACTGGACATTACCGACCAAGTTGGCTTATCATGTGGGACCAGTTGACGGACTCCGTGCGTGTGGCTCTGAGTGACAGAGAATTTGGCAGCGCCGTCGTGCGAATCAACGATAAAAATTCTCGCAAACGCAAAGATGCCTGGTCCTTTCGAGTGGAAAGATCGTCTCAAGGATGCTGCTCGGCGTATACAGTTTTCCTTTATTTTTATTTTTGCGGTATTAACAAATCGGCTAAAACGTTTCAGCGATACTAAGTGAGTGTGTCGTCTGTTGGCTTTAACATTCGCTTAGACAAATTGTAGCTCTCGGAAATCAAAACACAGCGAAGGCAAAAGAAGCAGAAAAAGAACTGCGTCGAGACCCATCGAGTCCTAGCGCTTACCAAGGAACGCAGGATTAGACAAAAACATACTTGTCGCGCTTTGCTTTAAAACAGAATTTGCACAGATACTATCAATACTTTGCTCTTGAGCGAATAATAAGCTCATTTAAGCCGAGATCAATGATTCACTCAGAAACTCATAGCGCATTTCCGCTGAGTTCAATGTAATTGTTCGTGCCATCCATACACGACAGCAGATGCAGCTTTTTATGCCTAATGAATTGCGGAGTACTTGCGGTGATACTTGCGGAGTACTTATTACAGTGTATTATTGTGCATTTCGGCCAAGTTTGACGATTATGGGGCCCAATCGCTCAATACAAACTCTAGTCAATTGGCAATCGCCGGATATCATAGAAAGTGCCCGGAAGACCCAGTCCACATCGTACTTAAACGAATATATATGCCTTTGTATGCCATGGGCGATTGCCTGGCGATTCGGCTCCGGCGATTCAACCAATCGCCCAATGCAATTTTGAGTAGAACCTACAATACAGCAGTTGGGAGAATAGTGTCATGCGCTCGGCGGCCTGGGCAGTGCAGGGCGATCCGGCAGCTCGAGTATGCATGCGTCGAGCATGCATGACTGCTGCGCACTGCAGTCCAGTGGCGATGAAAAGATTGTGGCGGGCCTCCAGCCAGTGGCGGCACTTGCTCGTGCACTTGTCTACGAGAGCTGCCATCGCACGGCATGTCACCGGGACATTTCCTACTACATGCTGCGCTGAACGTGTAGCAGCAGAGTAGAAGAAAATAGACGTTTGGCACTTTGACTCTAGAAACCCGTTTAACACGTAGACGGTGGCGTGTTGTTGTTGGCTGTGCACATACGCACGTGGTGCACCCGGCACGGCCACTTTGGCGCGCGTGAGCCAAGCTGGAACTCTCCACAGCAGCAAAGTATGACCTTGAAGGACGGGTGGCTGTTGTATGGAACGCGTAAAAGTAGATTTGAAGCATTCAGCAAGTTGGAGCCCAGCACAGCAGTGAAGTATGGCCCTAAAGGGCGGGTGGCTGCTGCGGTAGCTCCACTCGCTGTTGCGTGAGTTAGAGAAGAAGTGATAAGTAGATTTGAAGAATTTAGCAAGTTGGAGCCCACCACAGCAATATACGGTGGGTGGAGATAGGGGGTGGCGGTGACTGTTGCTGACGTGAAATAGCAGGCGAGGCGGAGGAGGTGGACTGTTACCTGGAACTCGGTGGGGGGCGTCAAGATCGAGGGTCGCTTTCGCCGACAAGTGGGAGCCGCTGGGGTTAATGAGGAGTGGAGTTCGCTTTAGCTGCCGAACCAAACATGAGACGAGCCGCTGCTCGTCTCATAACGCAGCTCCCAGTTCCAACTTCCTGTTTCAGGTCCACGAACCCGACTGGTGTAAACTGACAATCTGGGAATGTGTATGGTATTAGTTGGTCGGTGAGTAAGACCAAAGCAGCGGTTGCAAAGCAGTCAGATTTGGTTTAAAAGTTGCTGGATTGCTTCAACAGATAGTTGGTGAGGTTGCCATGAGGCGATATGTGCAGAGCACGCTGGATGGATATGTGCGGATATCAGCTGAGGCTACGTTGGATGGAGCAAGTGCAGTTTCGGCAGTCAATGATTTCGCTGTCATCGAAGACAACATCGGCGAACTGGAACTGAGCGAATGGACGGAAGAAAAGTGTGCTTGCGTGCAAGATTGTAAAGAAACTTGTCGAAATCGCTTACGCCGAATTGAGTGTTCCTTGGTATGGAAAGGATTTTTTGCAATAGCGCCATTTAAAATAAAACCAAACGCTCGAAACGTTCGTTCCGGTTGTTTACGCCGGTGTTCTTTGTTTGTCCCAAAGAAACCTCGTCCCAAAAGAAACGAGGTTTCTTTTGGGACAAACAAAGAACACCGGCGCCCGCTCCCAGCTCAAGTCCGTTTCGTCCGCCAGCAAGTGGCAGCCCGCCGTCCCGCTCCCCAGGCTCACATCCGTTTCGTCCGTGTGCCTCACGAGCTAGTGTCTGCCCGCCGTCCTGCTCCTCCAAGTCTGTGGCGTCCACCACCAGCAAGTGGCTGCCTGTCGTCCCGCTCCCCCACGTTCTGTGGATCCCAGCAACTAGTGGCTGCCTGCCGACCCGCTCCCCCAAGTCCGTGGGCCCCACCAGCAAGTGGCTGCCTGCCGTCCTGCTCCCCTGAACTAAGTCCATGACGTCGGCAACAGCAAGTGCCAGCCCGCATAGCAGGGCGCAAGCGAGGTGGACAATGTGACCACTTCGGCAAAGAGTACACGGATTCTAACTTCAGGACACAGCGCGCGAAGTGCAATCATTGTCATATATACCTACTATTGGACTTGAACCAATAACCCTATTGTTTTTTGGTTTATTTTTATTTCATACTATGAGATGGAATAAAAAATCTTTATTTGCAGTTTTAAATAATCATTTAATTGATTATCCAACACCTACTAATTTAATTTTTTTGGATTTAGTTCGTTAGCCGGTATTATGTTAGTAGTACAAATTTTAACAGGTATTTTTTAGCAATGCATTAAACGCCACATATAGATTTAGCTCTAACAGCAAATGATAAAAAAACTAAAAAAATAACTTTTCATATGAAAAATTAAAATAACTATAATATAATATTTGATAATCCGTAGTACCAACAGTTAAAAATAAATGAATAACAAATGAAATTATTCAAACTTATAAAAATAAAAGTAAAACAATAAATACAATTTTTTTTATAAAATATTAAAAAATAAAATTTATACTTGTTTTTGAATAAATTTAATTAAAATTTTTATTGATAAATAATTAATTATTACAAAATTTACACTTTTATGAATTTTTTTATTATATTAACAAAAAAATTACGAATTGAAACTACAACAAACGATGGTAATATCGAGCGTGTCTGTGTCTGCCGTGTCCAAGAACATGAAAACCCTGTTATTAACGCTTCTCTTTATTTGCGGGGGTTTGCACATTAGATGAATACACGAGCGATGCATCAGAATGATCGAATGATCTTGATGAAATATGGATCCGACAAGTACATTGATGCTTTGCAGTTTGGAAATACATCGCGCTTTTTAATCAAAGCTGTGCTCCAAACTGCATTGCTGACGAGTGGACAGTGTGCGGTGTTTATCGCATCGGAATTGTATCTGAACAGAAGATTGAACTTGACGAAGAGATAAAGTTTGCTTATGGGAAAGTCTTTGATCTCGAGAAGTGCGTAGGCGAGGTGTGCATAGTGAGAAAACTGCCTCAAAGTGGTGCTATGTAGTGAGCGTTCCGAAGTGTGTTGGGTCGCCTGCTCTTCTAGTCTCAAGTATTACGAGTACGGCGATGACAGCGACGCGTTCGATTAAACAACGGAACTTCAATTCACCAAGAAATTGCACGTTTTAAGCTGCTCAAAGTCGGCGCGACTAAGCTGAACCGGTGACATAGAACTAACTTTTCCGCAGACATGGTTTCGTTGCTCCTAAGCTCCGGCGGGGTGCGTTTCCGTGTCATCCTTGTCTTCGCCAAGGCCTGCCACGATGTTTGGCTTGGGCGTTGAAGTTTTGCAAGTTGCCGCAAAATGCTAAGACATAGCCATGTACGTTGTAAGCTGGCGTAAATACAGTTGTTTGCGACATCGGTTGCTCGCGTGTTAACCTTCATTTACCTTGAGAAACATAGTGTTGTGCTGGCATTCAAAGCGTATAGGACGACATAAATTGCAGCGTTGCTTAGAGGAGTAACTGTAAGTGGAAGCCCACTGGCGGTGAATGGAAATTTGTGAAGGAAAAATGCGCGACTGCTGTTTTTATGTTTGTGAATTGGCTGGGTTCCAACGTCCGTTGCTATCTAGATCCATAAGCCATTTGACGATGAAAACGTTAGGTCTAAGCTTGAAGAGACGATCTCGGTTAGGTAGTAGCGTGGTATGTAAGCACCGTAGTGATTCCGAGCTTCTAACGCGAGACATTGCCACATAGAGGTGCTCAAATTGCCAAGACGGTGCACATGTAGACCCTTCCAACAAGGAGATTATTTTGTTAAGCGTGGTGCCTTGAGCTTTCCATACGGTGAGCGCTAGTGCCAGATCTACAGCGTGTTGTTCGTATCGATCGGTTTTTCATCTTTGGAATCATCCAATTTGATAGTGTAGTTGTCTCTATTAGATTGCATCGCTCTATTGGGATCACCACGGACTCTTTGTGCAATCGGTGACCTTTGCATCGCAATTCCACGAAGACTCGAGATTTACATCGTTCGGCCACTCCGAACCACATAGTAAGTCTCCATCACGATTAGCAAGGCGGACATTAATGAACTCCGGAGGTACAGGCAGGTCGACCATACTTTTTCCAGATCGCAGTGCTTCTTCGGTTAAGTGTAGTGTATTTTCCCATTGCTATCCCAGCCCATTGAATGATACCAGCACTGAATCCCGTTTGCAACTCCAAGGGTGGCGTTACCATTGGAGTTGTCGAGAATTTGGCCAGGAGCACCGTAGTAAAAGTAGCCGAACACTCTGGATGCTCCTTTTCGCTGTACAACAATTCTTGCACTGACTCAGGAACGTTGCTGAGAATTGGTTTTCGCCATCGAAAGAGTAAACATTTGCTTCGGTGAGCTAATTCCGCTGCCATGCAAGTATTCAACACAGCTCGATCGGTGTTACTCGTAACCAATATGACAGATCCAGTTACCCAGCGCTCATCGCCAATTGTATCCTGCCGCGTGAGAGGACGAGTAAGTACCGAAACAATACTCGTGTCGATTGGTTGGTAATCAGCGTAATTCTTGTTCCATCGGTTTGCCTTCGGGTAAGTTTTGGGAGTCTTCGAAAAATTTCAAGTAGCAACTTGTAACGTGTCTTGATAACCCCTGCACGCCGGGAAGTCGCGGCTCGCAGTGCTGTCCTGCTTGTTGCCGGGTTCTCTAACGTCGTCTTCTTGTCAACTGAACTCCTCTGCTGGCCAACGAAGCGCAACTTTGCACTTCGTGCCGGTCGCGTGCCCGCTCAGCACCGCTACCAACTTTTTATTTACTCTTTCAACAACTGTCCTTCTCCTTCAACGTTCAACAACTGTCCGTCACCAACACTAAGCTCGCTAGCAGTCCTAGTACACAGGGAGGCCGTGACAGTACGCTGACTGCCTTGCCGTCTAAGCCAACGCCCACTCGATCACTCGGGCTAACGATGCACTACACCGCCCCTCACGCAACCTTGCGCAGACTTGGGGAGCTACCCCTGTGCTTATCAAGCGCTCTCTCTGCCCACTCAAACTACCAACTCACCTCGCGCCAACACCGTACACCTGAAGAGCCCAGCCGTCTGCTGCTGGCTCTGCGTTCAACTCCGAACGTCAACAACACCGTCAAGCGTGCTTGTCGCCACTTGCGCTCTGCTCGTCCAATCTCGAAGTGCCAACAACACCGTCTCGTGTAGGTCGCCGCTTGCGCCCTACTCGTCAAATCTCTAACTGCCAACAACACCGTCCCGTGCTCTTCGTCCTTGAACCGTCGCCTTGCCACCCTCATCTGGCAACTCGACTGCTCACCACCGTTCATCAACATTCACACTGCACGTCCGCTGTCGTGCCTGCCCTCGTTCTTCTATTTACGCCGTACAGCAACACCGTACCACGCCGTCCATCATTCGGTCAGCTGCCTTGCTACCGTCACCGTCATCTTGGTCGTCGACGCCGCATCTGTCGTCTGCCACCGGCCAACTGCTCCGGGGCCGTGCTGCGTCGCCACCCTATTACACGGCTTCTTATCACCCAGGGTCTTCCACGACCTGGCCGTCGTCGAACAACTTATCGTACTCGCCGACGGAGACCCACTTGGCCTTCTGCCTTCGTCCGTCGATCGTCCACCATCTATCGCCAACACACTGCAACTCATACTCGAGGACGTATTGTCCTGCTCGGTTCCGTCGCCTTCGTCGTCGTGTCTCCACTAGCTGATCACCGATGTTCTGCGTTCCGTCCGAGCTCGCATTTGCTCGTACTCGTCGTTTCGTGCCGCCAGTTCTCTCTACTGGATGGCTAGGAGCCGTCGTTGCTCGTACAACCGCTCTTGCCGTCGCGACATCGTTCCCCACCGTGCTTTGATCTTCATCGTTCAACTGCGCCACAATGTCGATCGCCACTGGCTCCAACAATGGCGTGGGGTAGTGGTAACTAACTAGAAAGGAGGCGTGAGCTATTATTGTCTCCGGGCTTCCCGTCTTATCCTCACGCTCCAACAGCCAGTTGTCATACCCTGCCGTCTCAACTATTCGCATCGGACCCATCCAACCGTGTACAAACTTAGTGGCCTTGGGCCCACGGGGTGGATTAAACATCCAAACGCGATCACCAACTGCCAACGTTCGCGTCTGTCTACTGTTCCTGTTGTAATAGCGAGCATGCCGTTCCTGTTCCTTACGTCTCGCCTGCTCGGCACATGCGTGACTCCTCTGCATTGTCACCAACAACTTCTCCTGGTACTCCTTTAGTTCACCAGCTTCTGCTACTTCCGTCTGCCTCATCAACGCGTTGGGAGCACGAAGCCGACGCCCCATCATCAACTCGTTGGGGGACAGCGACACCGTCGAGTGCCGTGCCGAATTGTACGCGTACACCGCAAATCTCACATACAACTGCCAATCGTTCTGCCGTTCTTCTACCATGAAGGTCGCCACACAGTCCTTCCAAGTCCTGTTGAACCTATCCACCAAGCCGATCATCTGGGGCCTGTACGGCACCGGATTCACTTGCCTCGCTTGTAGCATCGTCACCAACAACTCAATCACGTGCCCGGTCATCTCTGGAGCACCGTCGGTCAACAACTCACGGAAGGGGCCAAACTTCAGCACCACTTCCTTCATAATGAACGTCGCCACATTCTCTGCAGTGTGTTCAGTTACACTCGTCGCCACCGCGTACCTAGTCACGTACTCCACTGCTGCCACCACATACCTATGACCTCCGTCAGCAACTGGAAAGGGACCGGCGACATCCAATGCCCACCGGTCACCAACATCACCACCTCGTATACTGCGTAATGGCGGGATGACCTCTCTCGGTCTCGCCTTCCTGCTGCCGCACTCCTGACAACCTCGGACCCACTGGTTCACCGCTCGTAGAAGTCCGGGCCACCAGTACAACTTTGCAACTCGGGCGTATGTATGGGGACCTCGTAAGTGGCCTGCCCACACCGAGCCATGCATCTCTTTGAACACCGTCGCCTACAACACTGGAGGTAACACCACACGTCTGCCTTGCTTCGTGTCGATCACCACGAGCCCGTACTGTCGTTTCACCTTCATGCCATGGTGTTGCCCTTGCTCCATCAACCTCCGTACCAACTGACTGTTTTGCTGGGCTTCAATGATCTCGTCGTCCGTCAACTGCAGTGTGGGTCCCATCGCTGGCACCTGCTCATCGTCGTCGTGCACCTCGATCACCTCACGAGTCGTCACTGCTGCCGACACCGTTCGTGGTTCCAACTGCATCGGCTCCATCGACTGCCTTACACCACCGACTGGTTGTGTAGCCAAGTCTCGTCGCGCACCTTCTACTGGTGTCGGGGCTTGTTCTGCTTCACCGCGCAACGCCACTGTACGCCACTTGCTGTCCTCACCGATCACCTTCCGAGTGCGCTGCTTTGCGACTCCATTTTGCACCACCGTCGTCTTCTTTGCTGCGTTCGTCGTCACCGCCACGGCTGCTACCTCGCCTGTGGTCTGTCCCATCGGTACCTCATGATACTTCTCCACATACACCTTGTCAGACTTGTTCTTCTCCACGTCCTCACCGTTCCTGCTGTCAATGTCTAGTCCACCATTTCCGCCTTCGTCATTGCTTTCCTTCGCTTACCAACTGCTGCCAGGACTGCTGCTGGGGCTCGAGAGAGAGCGTCAGCTACCACATTTGTACTACCTGGCCCGTAGACAATATCGAAGTCATACTCCTGTAGGGTCAACGACCATCGGTGTAGTCTCCCCGCGAGGTTTGGTCGCGTCATGAGCCACTTTAATGCGGAATGGTCGGTAACAATGGTGAACGTTCGGCCATACAGATACGGCTTGTACAGATTTACCGACCATACCACCGCCAAACATTCCAACTCCGTTATCGAATAATTCGACTCTGCACTGCTATTCACCTTTGGAAGTTCAAAGTTTGGATAGATGAGCACTGGCGCGCTCGTAAATACCGCCTTAATTCTCTCGAACGCAAATTCCTGCGCCTCTGTCCACTCCCACTCGCTAGCTTTCTTCAAAAGTCGTGTCAACGGCGCCATCATCGAACCAAAAGAGTCCACGAACTTCCTGTAATAGCCAGCGAGATGCACAAATCGTTTCACTTCCACGGGGTCTCGTGGCCGCGGAAACGCCGACACCGCCGTCACTAGCCGTTCAACTGGTTGCACACCGTCACCACTAAGCATATGGCCCAAGTACTCCATAGATGTCGTCGCAAACATACACTTCTTGAGCTTCAGCGTGAGTCCAGCGGCCGACAACCGCTCGAGGACACTTGCCAACTCCACCAAATGCTGTTCGAGGCCACCACGCGTGAACACCACAATGTCATCTAAGTAGACTAGACACGTCGTCCACGTTAGACCACGCAACACGCCATTCATCATCCTTTGGAAGGTCGACGGCGCATTCATCAAACCAAAAGGCATGCGTACGAAGCGGTATAGGCCTTGCTTGGTAGTGAACGCCGTCTTGTCTTGGTCCTCTGATGCAACTCCAACTTGCCAATACCCCGCTCGCAAGTCGAGCGTAGTAAATAGTCGGGCGCCACCGAGCGCCTCCAACGTCTCATCAATTCTCGGCAATGGGTATACGTCTTTCTTGGTAACGCTATTTAAAGCCCGATAATCAACACAGAATCGGACCTCGCCATCTTTTTCCGTACCAACACTACTGGGAATCCCCAGGCACCGTTGCCTTCTTCAATTACGCCAGCCTGCAACATCTTTTTCACGTTATCCTCGATAATTGCGTCTTCCGTCTGTGCATGCCGTCGTTTCATCATGATTGGTGCTGCACTGCCTGTGTCAATATGATGTTGTACTGGCAACGCCGTCACTGGCGGACAATCTCCCGTATTTTTCGTCAGCTCTCGATACGCGCGAAGCAGTTGCAATACCAGCGCCCGCTCGCCATCAGCCTCCACGTGAGATCTGTATATCGTACTCGTTGTCAAGAGGGGTCGTGGTGTCACCCAGTTTCGTCAACCACGCCTCCAGTCGACCGACCTCCACTTCACAGTTCAGCGACAACACGGTATCCACTGCCCGAGTTCCTTCTTGGGTGGCAACTTAATTCTACCGCCTCCAACATTGATCGCCGGCACCCACGCATTACCGTCGCGTGCTTCCGTGACCGTCGTGGCCAACAACACGGTACCACAATTGGCTGCAGGCACGAAGATGCCCTTCTCTCCATCAGGCGCCGTCACCGTCACCTCTACTGGAGTCACCGTACTGCGGTTGAGTTTCGTCCGTTTCGCCAATCTCACCGCCGCCACCGCCGTCTCTCCATCCTGACTGTCCGTTCTGAAAGGGATCACCACTTGCTGGTCCGCTCGTGGTATCGTTCTTCATTGTGATCGAAGTCCATGACAGCCTTACGCTGCTGCATGAAGTCGACGCCGATCAAAAATTCACTTGTACACCCCTCGATGATGCACGCCTTGACTTGCACTGCTTGTCCGAACGTGTTGAACATGTCGAACACCCAGACGCCCCGTACATCTAGCAGGAAGCCGCCGATACCTTCCACGAAGTCCACCGGTGCCTTTTCTTGCGATCTCTCACCGCGCATCATCCAATCTGTACCGACCACCGAGTACCGAGCTCCACTGTCGAGCTTGACTTGCCGTCGTACACCGTCAACGTCCATTGCTGCCGTCGGTAAGCTGTCGTCGACCTCCACATCCAGCTCTTGTGTCACGTTTACTGCTGCTGCATTTGCCGGGACACTTTGTCGCTGCACCAGGCTCACTTTTGCGCCCGAGCTGCGTCGTCTTGCTGCGTCACCGGTCTGCCGTCGTTTCCGTTCCACTAACTCCGCAGCGGCGTTTTCGTCTTGCTGCTGCCAACGTCGAGCATGCTGCTCAGCGTTCAAAGCTGCCACGACTTGCTCCACGTCACATTGTGCCTCCATCGTCGTAGTTCGCGCCTTGTGTTGTGCACGTTGTGCACGCTTCTGCTTCGCCTCCTTCCTGTCTTGTTTCAGCACCGTGCGCACCTTGCCGACACTGCCAATGCTGGCGAGTAGTTCATCACCGAGCTCGTCACCAAGTTGCATCGGGGCATCGTCACTTTCGGGGACCGTGGTCGTGACCACTGCGTCGCCTTCCTCAGCTCGGCGCTCTTCGTCGTCCGTCTTCTCCTCATCGTCGTTGACAGGTCTCGCGTTCGCAGGGACGGGGTCGCCTTCCTCAGCTAAACGCCGTCGCTTCTTATCGCCACTTCCACGCCCTTCTTCTTGGTTTCTACGAGCTGGGTACTTGTAGCGCTTCGACGCTATGTCAGGTCGCACCGTTGCTACATACCGTTCTGCTCGTCCATCATCTCTCGCCTCGAGTTCTTCGTCCAACGCCGCGCCGGCCGCCATCCTTACTGCGGCCACGCCTTCTTCCTGGCATTGCTGTTCTCCTTCGATCCCGAAGTGCCGAGCCATTGCCTCATCCGCCTCACTTCTCGTCACCTGGGCAAGTCCATCGTCCGGCACCTTCCACTGGTGTACTTGACCCTGGAACTCGTCCTCGCCACGATTCTGCCTCTCATCCACCGTCAACACCTTCGCCACCTGTTCCTCGTCCTTGCCTGCTGGTCGTGGAAGCGGGGTGTCTTGCGTCGGTGTGCTGCCGTCGCCAACATCACGAACCTTCGTGCTCACCACCTCTCTCGTCATCAACATCTGGGGATTTGGTTGCTTTACCGGATGCAGTTCTCCTCTACTGCACCCGTTCGCCATTTCCGCCGCCTTACGCCGTTCTGCTCGTGCCACCAGATACGCATCGTTGCGCGCCTTCGCTTCTGGGTCGGGGCACCGATCAGCGAAGTGTCCCTCTTGCCGCACGCGAAACAATAGTTCGCCGTCATCTGCGTGGGTCTCGGTGGTTCTACTGGTGGCGGTAGAACTTCCTTCTTTGGCTCAATTGCTGTCACCTTCCGAATCTTCGTCTTGCGTTTCTTGCGCTGCACCGGCGGCGGTGACTCGTCCTCGCTGCTGGACTCGTCGTCGGAACTGCCATGCCTTACAACCATCACCTTTGCTTTCTGCTCCGTCTTGCCGGTGCCTCGCTTACCGCTGGACCGCTGCTCCTTTGTTTGTGGCGTTTCTCCTGTCGTTCTTTTCGTGACGTCTTCGCCCAATACCGACCATTCCACAGACGGCCTGCTGGTACGTCCCACGTGCCGGAGTACTTGTTGTATACGCCTTGCGGGTTGGTGAAGTACGCAATGCTCCTGTCACCGTCTGCCGCTGCCTTACCAGCGTGTTCCGACGTGCCGTCCATCCGTCCAGCACCACCGACACCTGGTATCACCATCAACTGGCCCATCGTGCCGTCCATCTGCACCGTGTAGGGGTTCGGAGCCGTCGCCCACGGCTGACCAATATTTTGCATGCCCTGCGCCACATTGTCCATAGGATCATCGATCTCCGTCGCCTTGTCAACTGATGCCTCCAACGTCTTCGGCTTCGGCCGCTGCTTCACCAGTGCCTTGTAGTCTTGTCCAGGTTGCGGTAAAATTGCGCCAGCAACACCCGTTCACTGACCTTGTTTCTGCCGACCAGATCTCGGAGTCCTGCCGCGAAGTCCGCGAAAGTCTCTCCAGGCATCATTCGTCGCATACTCACTCGCCATTCTGCCGTGGCCTTGTCGGGTCGCTCGCCGTATCGTCGGAGCAATGCCGACTTCAAGTTCGTCCACGTCCTTTCGGCATCCGTCAGATCTTCGTCCATCTGCACCCACCATCGTATCGCGCTTTCCTGCAACTTGTTTCCGACAATAAAGTAGAGCTCTTCATCCGTCCACTCGCCGCGTCCCGACAGCCTTGCTCCTCTCAACCCCAAGTCAACTTTCTTGATCCATGTCAGCACCGACACCTGAGGAGAGGGCTTAAAAATCGTCTGGTCGAGCTCCTTGATGCTCTTCCTGTTGTTCCGGTGGTGCTCTGGTGGCTGGGGAATCCGTGGCGGTGTGCGTCGTCGCCTGTTCGGTCGTCTTCCGTGTCGCCGACTCGATGCACTGCTGTCACTGCTGCTCGGGAAACTGCTCGTGCTGGCCAGGCTGTCGTCGCTGTCGGAAACCTTGGTGAAGGCTCCCTTCGTCTCGTACCTCGTGCGTCTGTCACCGTGCTTCGCTCTGCTGCTTGGGCTGGTGCTGACGACACTGCCGTCGACTGCCGCTGTCCTGCCGTCGTCGTCGTCACTGCCACCGTCGTCTGGCTTGGCCTTGTCGTCACTGGTGCCGTGACTGTACTCTGCTCTGCTCTAAGCCGTCCATCCTGTTCTCCAGTCTCGACGTGGTGCTCAGCACCTGCTGCATCACCGCCGCCAACGAGCCAACGTCCGTCGCGCTTGGTACTGTCGTGCTGCTGGCGTCTGTGCCGCTCGTTGATGGAGTGGTGCCGACTTGAGCGCCCACGCTGCTGCCCGCCGTCGTCGTCTGTCCATCGTCTGTGGCTGCTGTCACTGCTACTTGCGTTCCCGCTGGTGGCGCTGCCGGAGCTGCCGTGGTTGTCGTGGCTGCTCCTGCTCCATGCGTAGCTCGTGTCGTCGAGTGAGATCGCGTCACGATGCTCCTTGGGACGGTCACTGCCGTTCTCGTCTTGGTCATCGTCAACTGCGATTCGACGTGCGTACTGTAACTGAATTATTACAGCCCCTGTATGACCACCATGTAACGTGTCTTGATAACCCCTGCACGCCGGGAAGTCGCAGCTCGCAGTGCTGTCCTGCTTTGCCGGGTTCTCTAACGTCGTCTTCTTGTCAACTGAACTCCTCTGCTGGCCAACGAAGCGCAACTTTGCACTTCGTGCCGGTCGCGTGCCCGCTCAGCACCGCTACCAACTTTTTATTTACTCTTTCAACAACTGTCCTTCTCCTTCAACGTTCAACAACTGTCCGTCACCAACACTAAGCTCGCTAGCAGTCCTAGTACACAGGAGGCCGTGACAGTACGCTGACTGCCTTGCCGTCTAAGCCAACGCCCACTCGATCACTCGGGCTAACGATGCACTACACCGCCCCTCACGCAACCTTGCGCAGACTTGGGGAGCTACCCCTGTGCTTATCAAGCGCTCTCTCTGCCCACTCAAACTACCAACTCACCTCGCGCCAACACCGTACACCTGAAGAGCCCAGCCGTCTGCTGCTGGCTCTGCGTTCAACTCCGAACGTCAACAACACCGTCAAGCGTGCTTGTCGCCACTTGCGCTCTGCTCGTCCAATCTCGAAGTGCCAACAACACCGTCTCGTGTAGGTCGCCGCTTGCGCCCTACTCGTCAAATCTCTAACTGCCAACAACACCGTCCCGTGCTCTTCGTCCTTGAACCGTCGCCTTGCCACCCTCATCTGGCAACTCGACTGCTCACCACCGTTCATCAACATTCACACTGCACGTCCGCTGTCGTGCCTGCCCTCGTTCTTCTATTTACGCCGTACAGCAACACCGTACCACGCCGTCCATCATTCGGTCAGCTGCCTTGCTACCGTCACCGTCATCATGGTCGTCGACGCCGCATCTGTCGTCTGCCACCGGCCAACTGCTCCGGGGCCGTGCTGCGTCGCCACCCTATTATAAACTGTTGATTTTCGCATTCACTAGCACGGTGCTGCTTCTGCAACGTGAACACCGTAAAAAGTGAAAATAGATATCTGGATCGCAGCAAGATGGGGTCACTTGTTTGCATATACATGCATTTGCACAACGATGTTCCTCTGATAACTTGAAGCTGCCAGAAATCACCAGACTTCACATTCGTTAGTTAGCTAAATATCATTAGAGCCTCGAACCGATTTTCCAGTACCATTAAGATAGATTTCCCGCCGAAAGGTTTATCGCTGTCATACAACTCCCGAAGTCGTTGGTCCAACAGCACTAAGTGTTTTGCCTTGAACATAGAGACTTCGTCGGTTATAACGAGAACGACACTGGGATGAAAAAGTTGCCTTAAGAATGCTGCCGATTGAGCTGACAATCGATTGCTGTTTTACTGCACTTCAGTGCAGAATGGAACGTTCTTCCTTGTGTCAATTGACAAGCTCCAGCACCAGTTGGGCATGTTGATACGACTTCATATCGGCGTTGGTGAATCCCTTCACATATTCGGCGAACGACATACGACTTTCCAGTGCCTCCCCCGCCGTGAACCAACGTCAGCGTTTGACCTTTCTTCCCTTGATCGATACCGTCTAAAACAGTTTGAACGACAGCAAATTGCTCTATGGACAGTTCACACGGTGCAATCAGAGGGTCATCACTCATTGAATCAGGAAAATCACCTTTTCCTTCATCTAGGTTGGGTTTGCTATGATGAAGATTGCTGGATTCGAACATTTGGATCGAAGAAGCAATCTGTGACAAAGATCCTCCACAGGAGTCAGGTATATCAGCATCGGCGACGCAAATATAGGTTTATGGCTTGAGATGAAACCAGAATCTGTCGGAGGCAATGCTTCATCGTTTGATACTGAAAAATCGCTTCAAATGTCGATTTAACAGATTCAATACTTGACCGTCTACTAGAAGATCCAGCAGCAGCGCGTGATAACAGCTCGTATGTGTCTCCGTGTGTCGTGATTATACCAGAAAATTCAGGATCACATTCGGTCGATGCAACGAGCATCTTCTTTGAATTGGGCTAAGTGGATTTCCAGTAATCATCACCTCTGTTTCTCCAGTCAGTAGATATTTGCTCATTGCGACTGCTCCGGTATCCCTTCTTCATTAAGTTTCTAACAAGTCGGGAGCGTTGCCTATTTATTAATGATGCGGAACTCTTGTCCCAAGAACTGCACATTTCCAACAAACCTGCTGCATCATACGACCACTTCGGGCCTTGTGAATCCCATGGTGTGAACGTGCTCAACAAATACCGGGTAAGCTTGTCGCGTTTCTTCACATCACTTGTGTTTTCTGCGGAGTTGCTCCAGGTAGGCGGAGGAGACCCGCCAAATATAGGGGTTAACAGCTTCGCTCGTATGAATCCACGGTGCGTTTTGAAGAGTGGATGGAGTGCTCCCAAGAAAAACCCTTCTCGTGCAGGTCTCCTCTACCCTTTTTCTTCGCCTCATTCTTTTGCTTCGCAGGAATATTATCTACTACACACTCGAATTCCAATGAAGAAAAGTCACTGAAGTTATCACCGCGATGATAGTAAGAATCGGCCTGCGTCAAGAATACAATTTTCCCATCCACATTGAAAGTTCGTACACCACCGCTTGTGGATCGACTTGGTAAACTGCCTCTAGATAGGCCTCTTCATTGGTCTTATCGACGAGTTCAGCCAGCTCGTCTTCAAAGTTTCTAGACGCGGATGGTGGATCTTCCTTCTCACTCGCAGAATCACTTTCAGAATTTCTCAATCGTTTCACATACTCTACAAGCGTAGATGGAAAGATATACCAAAAGGTGTCGCTCGAGATAAATGACCGATGACCTGTTATCGCATATACCATTAGCGCATGAGACCACTCACGTGATCCTGCGAAGCTATTGATCGTTTGAGCCGCCAAATACTTTCCAACTCGTAGTTTGGATTGTGAATCATCAGCTCAGCTTGGAAACTTCAAATTGTGATCAGCAGCACAGCGCTCAAAGTGCAGACGCTGCCCTTTTGAGCGCTGTATCATCTTTCGTCATATAAGCTTGTTGGTACTCCTCAATCATATCGCCAGAGTCCTCACCATTACTAACCGACGCATTTTTATGAGAGCAGATTAGAGCTGCCAGAAGAAGATTAGTTTCGACAACCTTGGTATCAGTAATTGGTCTTGTCAGTTCCCACACTAGTGGGCCTTCGGAGCGCGGTCGGAAACATTCTCCTGTTGCGTACGAATAGCCATTATCAATAGCGTTGAGTACGTGCAGATCCAACTCATGACCAACAACAATAGGGAAATACCAGCGCGCAAATTTCCTTTGCGTTCGCGAATTGCAATCAAAGGCCGAGTTCTGCCTTCATGGATTCCGGCAGGTCTAGCGAGCCGGCACATGTATTTTCCACGGCTTCCTTTAAAGCAAGTCGACGTATGCAAGTGAAAATTTGTAGTAGCAGCCCGCATTTGCGCAGCTTTTAGAAATCCATCGAAATCCATCGCCGCGTCCGGCAAATCAATCTCAAATGCTTTCGGCAGCCTTCCTGTTTGGTTAATACAGATATCTCGCGATTCATGGACTGCTTTGTCGAAATGCAGTACAGCAGATTGATTCTAGCCACTGAGATGCACGATTGCACAGTACTCGAGAGCACGTAATTCTTGAGAGCAGCACCGGATTAAATTTTGATCCGTAGAGAGACAGATGCATATGAAGTCTTCCATCGACTTGAGGTCCCACCACCGCAGCGTAAGCAGCAATAGTCCCGAAAACACCTGCTCTCCTCATAGCATAATCTTGTGGAATTCTTGTATCACTAGCGGGTTTGCATAAAATCAATCGTGGAATATTTCATTGGCATATCGATCAAAGACCCGTGCAGCCAATGCAGGATACATGTTCGAAATAGCAAGTCTACCCCTCGTGTTGGAGCGTACCGCTTCTGGTAGATCACTTTGGCTACATTCTTTTCTTTAAAAGATAACATTTGGCTCATTCCAAGTGTTTAATTCTCGAAGTGCAGCAATGCGATGCAGCTCGAGATCATGGTGCTCTGGAGGTGCAACAGTTACCCAATGCTGCGGTATTCCATACCTTGCTCTCAAAGCACCGATCTTTGGGCGAGTTGTTGCACGTTCAAACGAGGAAAAAGGAACGCATCCACCGATCAGCGATAATAGTCGCAAAAGATACGCATTTGCTCGCTTGGCTTGGCTGGACTCAGGATTTGCTTTGGCGTTGACAAGAAGTTGTCGAAATTCTTGTGAATTGGCAAGCTTTCCCAACCTGAGAAGTACCCCAGCTCGACTTGAGCCGATTTGTGCCGCTTTTCTTATAGCACTGTGACGTTGGAGTTGATTAAATAAAGTTGCCACAAGAGCAGTATTCTTCTCTCTCGAACCGTCGATCGTAATACTGCATTAAATGCTTGATGAAAGGCGCCGGCCAAGTACCATGAGGTAAGGACTTCCCTCCTTTCATAAAAAGACATGGAAATGCTGCTGCAATCATGTCTCTATTTTGAAACCACTCAGTCACTGGAGCTTCTCCTCGTCGTATCGTAACAACTGGTGGTTCTTGGAGATTATCAGAGCATTTATCAAGCATCGTTAGAATTGCCTCGACGGCAGCATTTGTCGCCGATTCATCTAGGCCATCAATCTCCTTCAATACGGCTGATTTCGAAATTATCGGTTGCTCTGCTTTGTTGGTTTTGTATTCCTCTCCATAGCGCTCTGAGACGACCCGATCATCTACAGAATTTGCGTCGTCGCTATCCATAATACCAACCTCGGTGATTATTGTGGACTCCAAAGTAATCACGGCGGACTTGGCGCTTTCCGATTCATCAACAATGATACTGTTTTCCTTGAAGCAGGAGTGTGTTTTGGCAAGTACATGCATTCATGAATGCATATTATTCACAGGCAGTTGGTATAGTTTTTCATATTTTGTTTTCTCCCTCTTCCACTCGTGTCGAGGTCCGACAAATGTTACCCTCGGTATACATTCTTCAGATGTACAAGGTAGCACCTTTGAACACTCAACAGGACCGTCGGATGGAAAACAAATCGAGTGACCGATGCTATGCTTGCCGGATACAGTAATCCCAATCTTGAATGTTTTCACCGGAGCAATACATTTACTAGCAACGTCGCCAAGTTCAGGTAAACTTCCAGGTCTGCCGTAGTCATGGCCTGAGGCAATACTAAACTTCAATCGACGCGGATCCTGTGAGCACTTCTTGCATAGCGGAATCGCGTTTAGATCTCGAATCAATTCAGGATTTAAATGTTACAGTTTCCCGCCTTTAGAATACACCTGAAGATGTCGATCCACAACCCACTGCGTCATTTCAGAGATTCCATCTGATTCGGATGCCGTAAGCAGAAAACCATGGGATAGTTCGTCCGATGTCAATAGTTTTACCGTGTCTTCTGCGGTATAAGTATTTCGCAACACGATGCGCATACCCAAAGATCCCCAGAACTCCCTGAGCTGTCGTGAACTCTATCTTGACAATATTTTGCTGTATCTGCGCTTACAGGTTTGTCCAGATGATCCAATAGGCGCCTCACTGTCGCGTCACTTCCCTTATCTTCTAGTTTCTCATCACTAAAAATACAACATGCTGGATCTGTCGAGCAACAGTGAAAATACAGCAGAGCAAGCCGAGGATGTTCCGTGAAGTTTCGCCTTAGCAAATCCAATCTCTTCTTTGACATTTCCGTAATTGTCATTGCCTCTTCAATCAAGTTCAACTCCTTTTCTTCATCTGCCATTACTTCATCATCGTGTTTTGTTTTAATTTCACGCGTTTTGCGTTTGTACGCTCCGAATACGACCTCTGCTATCCTCTTTTCATCAAAGGCTCAGCAACTGCATCCATGCTTTTACATCGGCGCTCAACACTGTCAACGAATCGGTGTTTATCATCAGCCTCCGCAAAGCAAACAGGAACGTAATGATTTCTTGCATCAAATGAGACCACGGTGGCGATATGGCCAGCTGCACAATGGTAGATCACAATCGGCTCTTCAGTTCGAGAATTCGCAGCCATCCTTCCCAGGTCTTTCGGTGTAGTCACAAAAATTCCATCGGAGCACAAAGTAACAGTTCTGCGCTTCAACATGCACGCCATTGCCAAGATCGGGATTAATCCAGAATACTCCAAATACTGGTTAAAACGAGTAATTAACTCGCCTACGTAAAGTGGATCATGCCCAAAAGCGTCATGTATCTTTTTCTCTTCAAGGAGACGTACGACCTCGACCCCAACCTTCACTCGCAAATCAAACACATGTCCTGAAGCTCCCATTCCGAATGGTCGATAACTTCCTGCAAAATCAGCCGCTGTCCAGACTGCATGATAAAGGCAGTTGTCATTTGCAGGAACATCACTTCCAAGTATATTCACCGACGCTTGGTTACTGCCATCCCCACCACACGGAAGTTGCTGTAATCCTGCACGAACGCCAACACGGGCTTCAGGTTGGCTCTGCGCACTATTGTACGCACGGGAAACCCATAGTTCATGCACTCGATTAGACATTGTTTTCCTCAAGAGATGACGTTGAGAAGTGCTATCCTAGTTTCGGGCAATCAAAACCGGATCGAAAAAACAACTTATATTTACAACTGCATTTGTCCACGTCTACACAGTAGGTGAGTGCCGAAGATATACTAACGGCAACATAGTAGCGACGATTGGCGTCTACGCAGCTTGATGTTGCCATTAACATGGTGCTGTTCACAATGATTTTGACAATATAACGATGCCACGGTAGAGGAAAAGATCAAACTGGATTGGGTGACCACTTAACTTATTGCAGCAGTGCACAAAGGATGGCCAAGGAATCGATGAAACCTTCTGTGAGATCTCACTCACTGCGAATTCGAAATCACGATAAACCCAACTAGTGCTACGTGAAACCTCCTACCAACTCATCACTGGTATTCGCACATTCTACATGCAACCACAGCAGCAGTTAACCTGTGCACGGTACAATTCCGCGTCCAGAGCAAGATAACATGGTAAGTCAAAGCACTTCCCATGAGTAGATCGTCTTCAATTGAAAAGCATTACGACGGGATGGACGGAAGATGCTGTTCCTCCACAGAATCTCTAATGCTAACGGTATGATTAAACTCAACGACCGAGGTGAGATCGTGGTCTCTTTTCCCAGATCAGCAGCGCTCAATTTATACGTGCGGTGTCTTCATCTGCGCAAGCTGGAAAAGAAACAGCACTGCCTGCTTTAATGCTAACGGTATGATTAAGCCAAAACCCGAGACGGAATCATGGTCTCTTTTCCCAGATCGGCAGCACTGAAATGAAACCTCACCGACTGCTTCTTCACGCTATTAACTTCCGCAAATTTAAAAGCTGGAAGAAAACAGCACTGTCTACTCTCAACCAACGCCAACTGCCTTGAAGTTTGACGTATTCGAGATAGTTCTGAAGCGCCTGAGCCTTACACATTTAAATGCCCTACATAAGGGCGTATTTGCCACGGTTTGCTGTCTGGTTTAGTTAAGTGCTCACCGTATGGTTATAGTTTGAGGTCTTTGTTTGGTGCCAATAATCGAATGGTCAGTTAGCCAATAGCAGGGCGACCGAGGGCGGCAAAGAACGAGATGGCCAGCGGCGGCGAGGACTCGGACTCGAGCCAGCCGGCTGATGGCTCTGCGGTCTTCCGAGCCCCTCTGCCGAGGAAGATTTAAGTGGTGGTCTCGACTGGAGTGGAGCTCTCGGATCTGCGTGGCTAGCGCAACCACCTCTGCGAGGAGAGTCGCCGTCTTTGCAGGAAGATGGTGCGATGCACGAGCAGCTGGTGCCGCCGTTGCAGGAAGACACTACGGTGCAGGAGCAGTAGGTGGATATACCACCACAGCCAAAGGCGCCTGGGCGTCGATCTAAGCGTGGCCGCCCGCCCAAAAGCAAGGGAAAGCACCTCTTCTGTGGACGGAAGATCGCATAGACGTCCTGCTTCGACTACGCTATGTTTCGCTAAGAGACCGCTTTGACAACTCAAAATCAAACCAGCAAGTGAAAGAGTGTTGGGATCTGCTGACTTCAGCGGTTGGAACCAAGATTGGTGAGAACATCGACAGCGAGCAATGCAAGAACAAGGTAAGGCGGAAGCGTCTACGAACTGCGTTTGTATAGTTTCACTAATCGCTTGGATTTCTGTCTTTGGTAGCTCAAGCATATGAAGCGACTCTGGGATGCATACAATAACGACGTGCAGCAAACAGGAAACAATGGTCCTATTGATGATCCACCTTGCCTTAGTCTCATGCGAGATCTCTGGGCAGACAGTGATGGCTTGCGATCGACACCGTTTGTGTCGTCCACTTCTAACTTGGCAACCGCATCACGCCGTGCATCTACTCCTGACAAAATAACGACGGGCGACCATGCCGCTGAGACGAGCTCGGGTCCGCCAGCTCTTGGCAGCAGTACGCCAACCGCGAGTATCTCCGACGACACCACAACTCTATCGCATGCACCCTTGAACTCGACACCAGCTTCGCTACAGAGTAAAAAAACACGAGATCGGCGAGGAAAAAAGCGAAGACTCAAGGTGAACACGTCGTCAAAGGGATGGAACTCCTGTCCAGCAGCATTGCTAAAGTGGCCTCTGCCATTTCACAGACCAGCGATAAGACCCCTGGGGATGGTGATTCTATTAGCACGCGGATTTTGGAGAAACTATTCGAACAGCAACGCAACAGCACCAGACACAAATATCAACTCAATTAATGCAGCAGCAGCAGCTGCAATCGGAAGCTATGCAGCAAATGCTATCTCAGCTTGCGAGGATCAGCGAGAAATTATCTGGCGATAAGTGACATGATAGCATTGCGCTTGGAGACAGCAATTGCGCGAAATGTCGTCGCGGCGACTGGATCAGACTCGACTTCGTCATCAGGAGGTGCAATAATAATTTCAATTGGGGTATCGTCAGCTAGCATTTCGAACAGATTGTGAAGCACAGCGGTAGCAGCAATGATTCGGCATGCTTTCTCTACATTTTCTCGCTCATCACTGTCATCAATTTACGAAACCTCCCTTTCCATTTTCCAAACGTACACTCCACTGTCATTCTTGTGCTTGAGTGTAAAAAGTTGAAGCGCTTTTGATCCCGAGAGAGATGACCACCTTCTTCGCGCTCGAGGAATGGAGTTACGAGCCAGGGATACAGTGTGTATCCGGAGTCGCCTAGTAAATGAGTTTCGATTGGCATTAGCTCACGGAAGCGCCGGCTTGATGGCGCAAATTTCCACATCTTTTGTCAGACCATGAGCCTGGATACATGCCAATCGCCATGAACTTTTGACCAGCATCAACAATCCCTTGTACATTAATTGCTGGATAGTTTTTCCTGCAATAGAACCCTTCAAAGTTAGCGGGCCGCTGAATGGCAATGAGAGACTCGTCAACAGCGCCAACTACAGCAGGGATACCCTGCATACGTTAAATTTTTGCTCAATTCGTCTCCAGCTTACCATATCATCAGGAAATCTTACCATCACACTCAAAATACTTACCAAAAACTCTGTCAACTCATCAACAGTTTCAAATAGCACGGACTCGTTCATTCCCATTGCTCCAGCGATAGTACGATAGCTTGCTGAAGACGCTACGAAATTCAGCACGCCCAGCCACTTTTTTGAAAAACTGTGCTCCCTCGAGGTGACAGTCGTAAACTCAAAGCTCCTGGAATGCAAAAAGTTGACAAGCGCCACGAACGTCGTCTTGCTGCATCGCAAATTTCTCGGGAACCACTCATCGCCCTCATCGTTTTCTAGTACGCTCTCGAAATCCAACCGCGTTGCTGTGACAATCTGTGATTTTGGAGCCCTCTCAATCGCGAGTGTCGCGGCAAGAGCTGCTACAGCAGCGGTAGTGCACGCACTCAATACAGCCGCCTTCAAGTTGGTGCTCATGGAGGTGGCGATCTTAGTTTAACCAGATGATTTTCCGACTTAACTACCTCGGCGAGGTAGTTAAGTCGTAACCGTATGGTGAAGCCGTTCAATCCAATCAGGAACTCGTTGAATTAAGGCTTCACTTAACTTAACCAGATAGATAACTGTGGCAAAGACGCCCTAACGCGAGCACATTCTCCAATTTTCCCACTTCAGAGTGAAGATGGCTACTAGTCCCAAAACTCCAAGGCACACTGCTTCCCCAAGGCCGCCATTAGCACCCACAAGCAGCCCAGCACCAGCGCTTGATAAGAAGGCCCACTACGAGAGAAATGCTACCGCTACCAAGGAAGTGATTGCACCCCCACTAAAGAGACAAGAATACCAACGAAGCGACCCACGAACGCCGACGATCCAAGCCTCTTCGACTGTGGAAGTAGTCACTGCAGGAGACAGCAAGCCAACCCTGGCGAACAAAATGACTGCTGAAGGTGAAAACACCGACACCAAGCGTGAACAATTACAGTCGAGTATTGCTTTGACTCAAAAATCTTCGAACTCCGATGCTATTGCTGTTGACAATGGAGCCTCTGACACTGTTGAAGACGAAAAACGAGCAAGTGAAACGACTCGCGCATACTCTGTGAAAGAGCTGACCTCCCAAATCAGCACACCTTGGACATTTGTTGGCCGAATTATCGCTCGCAACCCAGTCAAATATTACAAGACCTGGCATGGCAATGGCAAACTGTTCGAAGCATATGCAACAGACAAGAACGGTGACTGCATCCGCGCCACGGTTTTCAACGAAGGTGTTGATAAGTTCTACGAAATTGTCGAGTCTGGTACAATCTGCGCGTTCAGCAACGGTCGTATCAAGACAGCAAACACTGCGTTTGCTCTACGGAATTCGTCGTTTGAATTATCCTTCGGGGACGACGCGGATATTCACGAACAGAGTAATGCCGACCCTGACTACCCGAACCCTCCTTCCAATACACGGCGCTAGCTACTTTACCAGACCAAGCTTCATCGGCGACCCTGACCATCTCGGGTGTTATCACCAGCATTGGTCATCTAAAGAAGATCTCAACTCGGAACAAGAAAGAAACCCAAAAGCGCGAATTTCTGTTAGCCGACGACTCCAACACCGAGATCTTGTGCACCGTGTGGGGTCAAGTTGCACAAGACATTGAAGATTCCCTCGAAGGCACCGTTCTTCTTATCAAGGATGGCCAAGTCGCTGATTACATGGCCATACGCTCAATCAATGCTGGAATTTGTACAACTGTTCTACATGAACCAGCCACGTCACGTACAACGGAGCTTCAGCGTTGGTTCGCGACTGTCCCCGCCGATCACGCCTTCTCGTCACTTCACGGATAACGCAAATCGAGTCAACACGCCCCGTGATCTGCAGGCGCCTCCCCTCATCTGTTCTTTCGCTCAGCCACCTTTTACTGTCTATTTCCAACAATAACAAAAACACACACACAAAACGCACTACCAGCCCAATCCTCTAGTTATTGGAACTTGCCAGCTTCAATACAATATCATATTGCCTGATAATTGGCAATACAATATCACAAAAGTCTCCTTTACAAATATTAGGTATACTCCTAGTTATAAGAAGTCACACAACCAATGAAAAGCTGTGAAATCTGAAGAAACCCAACAAAACCCACGTCCAATAAATTTAAATTGCGGCAATTTCTATTATTAGTGTTTCTCACGGTTCGCAGGCATCCGCACGAAAGTAAAACCACCCAATCACGCAATACCTTCAGGATGCCTTTACTGGCTGTTTTCTGTAGCTTTACCTTCAGCGTCTGACGCTGCAGGTTCCTATCGGAGGCTGCAGGTATTTGCTGATTGGCTTAATATGGTGCGTTGGTTGTAGGCCTTTAATTTCATTGTCTCTCGTCGGCGGCTTGCAGGCGGCTTGCAGTTCGTCACCTGCGCGCCTGCAGACGGTCCAGATGGGCCGCAAACTTTGGACGGACAGCGAGGTCCACCTTGCACGACTACTTGAGTCAAGACCTTGCGGCCTACACGACAGGGGTGAAGGAGCGGTTCTACGTCGATGTCAAAAAGCGTTTGGTCGAAACCGGCCACACGAAGTCAGCAACCCAGATCAAGACCAAGTTAGGCGAGCTGGAGAGCTCCTACAAGGCCTACAAGCTCAAGCTTTCCAAGTCAGGCTTCGGCTTGAAGGCCAGCGACCCTCCTAGCATCACAGGTAAGGTTCTTTGCTGTTGAGCAGAGATTCTCTGTAACGCTCTGACGTTGTGTCATTTAGCTCTACTGCAGAAAAATGCCCCTACTTCTACGAACTACATGAGATACTTGGGTCGCGGCATAACGTGACACCTCCAATTGTCATTGAGCCTGGCTGTACTACAATATTTGGTGTTCAGAGCTAAGAGCTACCAGCTCTGGCGCCACAGGAACCACCCCCGAGCCAAGCAGTACCTCGCCGGTCGGCACACCTTCATCGGCCCAACGAGAGACAGTTTTGTAGCAGTATTCGGCGACAGGACAGCAACCAACGCCTCCTACTGGAAACAAGAGCAACACGTCAAAGCGTCTTTTTCGGCTGTGCACCCGTCTAATCTGCACGATGCATTGATGCTGATACATCAAGAGAAGAACGAGCACCGCGAAAAACGCTACAAACGTGAGGTTGAGCTGCAAGAAGAGCAGCTCACGATCGAACGGCAACAGCTGCAGTTACAACATTGGGAACTTCGTCTGCGCGAAAAGAAAATGGATCAACAGTTTGCTCTACTATCGAAGCAGCTAGAGCACGAACGCTTAAAACACAAATAAAAGATAGAAGAAGCGGTTTCGATTCTGACTAAACGCCATCTTGCACGATAATGCCAAGATCGTCAGACGAAAGATAATCGTCGGCATCAGGAGCTGGGGTCGTCGTCAGAATCGTCGGAATCGTCACTGCCTTCTTTAACTTCATCGATTTTTCTCCTTCAGGTCGATACACATGTCGTGCAGCATAAAGCAAAGTCGCTGAACATTACAGTAGCGCATGACGGCGCCCTTTTCAGCAAGATGAATATCACACATCGACAAAACTGGAAAGCGACTCTTCATGATCCCATGCAGTGCTCGACCGCAATTCGAGCGCGAGCTAGCAAAATAATTGAACCTGGCGTTTTTTCGAACCAGTGCAGAGGGGCGCTTGTAGGGTGTCACGATATAAGGAAAACAGACACCGTAAGCAGTATCGCCGAGTAAATATTCGCCTGGCTTACAGTATTTTGATGGGTTCGCGGACATGGTCGAAAACGAAAGAGCCCTTTTGTCGTGAATAGATCCTGGCAGACCCACCTGAAAACAGAGTTAACTTCATTAGCACGAAACCAATGGATAATCTTCTAGATGGCATATACCTGGTAATGAATGACTCGGCATCGATGATCGCACACGATCTGGGCATTGAAACAATAGTTTGACTTCGTCGAACAGTAACACTCGGGATCATGTGGAGGGGCGTACTTCAATTTGAAGCTGGTACCATTAACAAAACCGACAGCGCCTTTAAAACCATTTACATATTGCACGTGATCTTTAATCGCTTGTTTGTCAGCCACACTAGGCCAGCGCACAAACCGCTCCTCGAGAGGTAGCAGTGCGACTATGACGCGATCGCAAAACTTTCGTACAGAACCTGGTATAAAACACACGATAAATTTGTGACCCGCTAAGCACATAGAGAGATAGGTACATCGAGATATAGGTATCATACTCTCAGCAATACCAAAGTGTTGTGCGATGTCGTGGTACGTGCAGGAGTGCAACGAGTACAGGAACACCTCCAGTTGCAACTGAACAGGGGATTGGGGATGTTTTCCAGGCTTGCACTGAAATACCTCGTGATGCTGCACTAGCTGCAGCAACCACACAAAACCCGGAATGCTTATACGCAATTCCCGGCGAGCGCGTTCGCTATCCAGCTGAAAAATACGCCCCGGTGTCCAGTGGGAGAACTTCAGTACAGACGACCTGTGCCAGTAGCGAGCACTTAAGAGCTCATCCAACACTCGAGGGTCATCCCACTCGTTCTCGCTGTCTTCGTCGCCGCTGGAGTCATCTAGGGCCCGACTCAGAGCTGATGCCTCTCAGAAGAGCGTTGCTGCTGCCCGCGAGCCCATTCAGAACTGTGAAACAGTCGCTGAAATATACTTGAAAATACCTGTGGAGTTCCTCACGGTTGGAAGGCTGCAGGTAAACGCTGATTGGCCATTCAAATCTATCTACAACCCACAAACCTGCGAACCGTGAGAACACTATTGTCAAACTCGAAATTGCAATTTTATTATTAGGCAAAATGAGATCAATACAATATTATATTGTTCGACTACTGTTTCCTTGGAATGCGAATACAACCCTTGTCGGCATTCCAACTGTACATCCTACCCCCATTTCCCGTGCCATGAGCTGAGCCAAGAATTCGAGGCGACTGCGTGCAATTTGCACGACTGTAGCGTTGTTATTTAGGCGGTTAATTGTAGTTCTTAGAGCTAACCATAGTTATTAACTTGTTTTAGGAGTAGTTATTAGCCCCTTTTGTGCGCTGCCGACGCCTGGCAACTTTGGTTTATTACAGAGTGCGACCCATGACGTCCCAGCCCGAAGAGATCTCGCCCATGTGCTGATCAAGATGCGCGGGGTGACCAAGCTCTCAATGAAAAATACACGAAGAACGTCATGATCATGGTGCAGGCTTACGTCAACGCCTCACAGCCCAGGCCACAGAGGATGCCGGTGCCATCCCCGGTTCCAACGTACTGTGTAATCAACGAGCCGACGGCCGCCGTCATCGCGTGCGACCTCAAAATTAAGGGCGGTCAGCACGAGGTGCTGAGCTTCGCTGGATGGCAGCATCTTCGATGTGCTATCGGCTGAGCATTGAGGATACAGGCTCCGTCGCCATGTGCGACTTTGCGCAAGACTTTGACGCGTGATTATCGACAAGGCTGCCCAGGCACACTCATTTCGTTCAAGTTTCGGCCGCACCGTGTTGTGCTTGTTGGTGATCACCAGCAGCTCCCTGCTACCGTGATTTCGAAGAAACTGATACGACAGAAGTCTATTGCAGAGGCTTATAGAGAATGATTCACAAGTCTTGCTGCTGACAAAGCAATACCGAATGCACCCTGAGATAGCCGAATTTCCGTCGGCATACTGTATAGCGAACGGCTCGTTCAGGATGCCATGATGAGCGAGTGGACTGCGCAAGAATACCACCGTGACTTGGCATTCATGCCATTACTGTCCTTGGATGTGCTGGGAGGCGCACATGGCCAGGTAAGCGGATCTACTTCTCTTTGAAACTTGAGCGAATTCGAAGTTGTCGTCCAGCTCGTACGCCGCCCGGTAAAGACGTTTCCGAAAATCGAGTGGAAGAAGCGTGTCGGTGTGATTGCACCGTCCAAGCAACAGATATACGAGGTGTGTGCTGCGCTTGCATGGCTCGAGTCGGAGTGTGACCGTCAATTGGGCATCGAAGTGGACAACGTGGACGGTTTCTAGGGTCGCAAGAAAGAGACCCTAATTTACTCTTGCGTTTGTACAAGCCACGGTGGACGCAGGCACAAGAAAAGAGGAAGCTGCACGACAACGGCAACGACAACGACGTCCTCGATGTGTTCTGGACAGACGAGCGCCGAATGAACGTCGCCGTCACTCGTGCGAAGAGCAATTTGTCGATCGTCTAGAACTCGGCCCTCCTGGAGCAGAGTCGCGCTTGGCGAGCGATCATCCAGCATACCAAGGACCACAGCAGGTACATTGGAGACGTCACTGCTACTGTACTTCCTGCCGCCTCACCCTCGCGTTCCACGTTCCACGTCGAAAGCAAGTAATGCATCCAGGAGTTCGAGTTGAACACGAAAGAGATAGAGGGGTTAAACGCGAAGGAAATTGAGGGGTGGCCAACTAGGTGCTGCAGAAAATATAAGCTGCTGTGTGTGGCGCACCGGATGGCAGATCTAGTCTGACGCGATCTAAGGCCCAGTCTTAACCGCACGCCACGCGTGCGGTGATTGCCAGAGGTTAGGTCAGTCCATCAAGCAACGCGGTCTGGTTCGGACTGATTTGTGCGGAGCCATCTCGTGTCATCTCAATATCTTTCACCGCGCTCGGCAACTTTGCATGCGAGCCTGTTGACCAATATGGCCATGCACCTTATCCATTCATTTCAAGTCTGCCGGGTACTCTCATTGAGTCTTCGCTGCTCACTTATCTTTTGGCGAGGTCAGGCAATGGAAGGCGCACGATATCGGCTGCTGGTGTTGGTCAGGCAGCAGTGTTGGCTGACAGAGCGTCTGCTGACGGTGAAACTTTGGAGTCGACGCAGACCTCTATGTGTGGATCCATCGCCAAGGGCACTCGTTCGCAGACCGTGTCAGCGTTGTGGACGATGATTGACTCGGGGAAGACGACGCCACCAACTTCGGATGATTATTCTCGTTGGACAGTCGAGCAGCTTCGCAAGGAATGCACAAGTAGGAAGCTCCGCCTTGGTAGGAAGACGTCGGTGGGGGAGCGAATCAAACGCCTCTATCAGTTTGACGAGCTACACCACTCCATAGTTTCTGCGACTCTAGCATCTGCTGCTGGTGGGTCTGGCGAATTATCGCCAGCAACTGGGAGCGGTACAATTCGCTTGTCAAACGTGTTGTTCTCGGATACGTTTGCTCCGCGCTTTGCTCGTATCGGCGACAAGCCGTCGCGTGCGCAGCTCGACGCCGGTGAAACGCACAGCAACAGTACCTTCTGGCGTATAATATTTGATAATCCGTAGTACCAACAGTTAAAAATAAATGAATAATTGCAATAAACATAAATAATGAACCTGCTAAAGTACTGGATTTTTGCAACCCCTCTAACAGATGTAACTTCGGAGTTCAACACGAACCGCACGGACTACAACGATCTCCACAGTAATGACACTCGCTTTGCGGGCATCGATGTGTCTGTCTATGTTATTCACGGAGCCACCATGCTGTATGACACGTGGAAAGACGTCAACAAGAGATACCTGAAGGCGATGGCAAACTTCACCAAGTCAAGCGAACACAGCGACGACATTTATGCGTATTGCGGCGGTGCACTTGATACGTTCTATCTTCGGGAGTGTTTGGCAGTGAAGCATGATCTGACGAGTTTTGTAGACGGTGGCTTGTTCGAGGAGGATCAGTCTGACTCTCTGAAACGCGGACGGACCGACTCGAATGGCAAGAAGGCTTCGCCCCGGACGGCCGCAAAAAACAGCGCAGCGACATTGTGGAGTCTGTTAACGCGCTTGCTGCAGCTATTACTCCAGCGGAACCTACTATTGCGGAAAAGTTGATGAGTTTGCACAAACTCATTCAGCAAGTGGAGCATCAAATGGAGCAGCTACACCAGAACGGAAAAAGTACTGATTGTCTGCAGTGTAGTTTGGGCATCTATCGTGCCAAGTTTTCAAAACTGGAGGTGGCCTTTTATGATGAAGTGTAGCTACATCCGATCGGAGCGATTTTGATTTCGTCGTAACGGGCACCAATGAACTCAGCTACGCCAACTCATTTACTTCGTTTGCAGCTCGTTGTATATTATACGCCGATCGGAGGCGCTTTTGCTTGCGCAGCTTGTCCACGTAAGCGTTACGGAGCAGCTCTGACTCCGATGTCCGCTCCGAATACACTTGCGTTGAAGCATACATGGGACGGTAGGCCGACATATCGTTAGCTGCTATCGTTAGGTCCGTTCTATCAGGAGCAGGTCTAGCAGCTACTGTAGCAGCCATATCCTCATCGTCATCTACGTTGCCACCGCTATCTTCGATCAGCCGCTCATCTATGCAAAAATTGTGCAAGGTGAACGAAACGTGCACAACCTTTTTTACGCTTTTCACTCCAACGCGAAGTAGAGCCTTGAAAACTCGCCACTTATTCACCAATAAGCCAAACGCCATCTCAACTCATATACGTAGTTGGCTCAAGTGGAAGTTGAAGCTGTTCCGGTAGAGACTTGTTGATCTTGATTGATTTGCTGTTTGTGGTCTGGTGAACGGCGTCAACAGCGTGTTGCTGTTTGAGTAGGCATTATCACCTACTCGAAAAAGCCCCGTAGGAAACGCGCTCACAGTTCTTGACAGCTCCCACCTCATAAATGCTAGTGCGTCACCCATGCCACCAGGACTAGCATTTGTCACCGCGGTAAAACGGCTACGATGATCTACACACGCTTGCACATTCACTCCATACCGTTGATAGTGCCCCGAAAAGAAAGTCGACACGCAATTAACTCACGGCGACTTGAAACTTGAATACAACAGAGCCACCCGTCACTTGCGCCCACACATCCTACCAAAACCGGATTTCTCACCAAACTAGCAAAAGCTTTAGTAGACTTGTGTTGCTCGCAACTGGACGTAGGAAACATAATTGCAGCTCATCATGTGCTTCAATTACGTCCATAACCTGGTGAAGGGTGCTGAAAAATGCAGACTTGCTGGCACCAGACAGCGCCCGGACTGGATGGAACGAATACCCTGCGAGCCAAGAAATGAACATTTGTAGCTTGTTACCTGTAGTGAGTGGCTCCGTTGCCTGTGTCCGACGATGAGACTGCGCTTCGTCAACGCGCAGGCTAGGAGCCAGCAAACGGAGCAACTTCTCAAATGACCTGAACGACATCCGGTAATACTGCCGGAACTGGCCCTCGCTCAGCAGCAACTGCGAGTGGTGGCGCCAATTTAACCGCCCCGTTCCAAGCATCGCTCACGTTCGTCGTCTGCAGCTAACAGTAATACACAGGTCACCGCCACAACGAGCTTGACAGCAACCTCCCTATCCATCGCTCGACACTTGCGAAAACGAAATTGGAAAGATACAACCCACATCGGCCATAAGTTACTGCCTGGCACGTGGCACAGCCATTTGCCATGGCACTTCTTGGTGCCATACATGGCACTTCAATGGCACCACGAACCCGAAACAACACAGCTGCTATCAGCCAATCAGATTTAATGTGGCACGAATTTGGCACACGCTTGAGACTGGGCCTAAGGAAATTTACAACAATGCAAGGGTGGGACCACGTTCGGATTTTCAAACCCGCTGAATTTTTAGGGTTAAGAGGAATTAATAACGCTCTAATTGCGAAAATCGTTAATAACCCTTAGAGAGCCTAACGACTAAATAACAACTCGCGTGCAATGCGAACTTGAATCTTTCGCGTCATCGTTCGTCCATTTTGCTGATGGTCGTCGACAGCTGTTTGAGACCACAGGGTCATCCCTTGCACAGCAGCATAACGAGCCAGCAGAATTGGCTCACCGAGAATCTCGCAACGAAGTACGCGTCACGGCGATGCCCCTGTTTGTGTCCATTCTCTACGAGATTTATATACACATCGTTGAGAGAGGATCTGTTGCAACGCACTCATGCACTCATGCTCACTTCGCTTTTGTGCTGAGCTCGATGCGTGTGGTATCGAATCTAGTGGAAGATACGAGTGGAGTCGTCGCTCATCTGCTGCACGACGAGTTGAACCGTCCGTGACAGGCATGACTTGCTACTCGACACCGTCGGATTGGACATGAAGACACATCATTCATTATTCAACTTTCTTGCCAAGCGCAAGCACCAAGGACCCCACTAAATCCTGTCATTCGCGTTGAGTACCAATGCTCGCGACTGCTCTGCTGGTTAACATCGCTCTCGCCGGCATTGGAGGCGTCTCGTCGTCTCACCTTCGACCCACCGAAAGCAACACACCACGACTCCTATCCACTGCGCTTGCCGCTGCCGACAATGTCAAGCACATCATGCACTTCTCGGACGTCCACCTACATCTTTCTGAGACCTTGAACACCACCGAGTCGGAAGAAATTCAAACCGCATACGGAGGCGACGCACCGATCACGCTATTGACGTCCGCACTCGAGTATGCCAAGGCGCTGATGCCCGACCCAGACTTCTTTCTCTACACCGGTGACCACGTCGTTCACTCCAGTCAGTTGGATGGTGATCCATCCGACGAGTACGTTGAAGACACGGTGAAGACGAACGTCGAGACGATGGCTCACTACTACGCGACGGCAGAGAATGACACCAATCTAGACGTCACCGCGCTCATCGGCAACGCCGATACAAGTACGTTCAATTGCAACGAAGACAGGGCAACGTATAACTAACGTGTTTGTTTGTGCGGCTTACGCTTTGCAGCTCCCGACTACACTATGAATGTGACGGATCCAGAAACCGAGGTGAATCCGTCCATCGCGCTGATATCGGCAGCGTGGCAAGACACGCTGTCCAAGTCCAACCTCGACTGGTTCAACCACCGTGGCTACCTCTCCTACGACCTGGACGAGAACCTGGTCGTGCTCACCCTTAACACGGTGCCATACTCGGTGAGTCCATGTTGGCAATAGCATTCGTTATCATCGATAGTCGGTGTTTGCCTGACAGTGCCGGTACTTCTTCAATTCGCCAACTGCGAGCTCTAATTGATTCCTTGTTGGATTCCCACAGCCCAGCCACTCACCAGACACCACGAACATGTCGGATCCCTTCGACCAGTTCGCGTGGCTCAACGAAACGCTGCTGGAGCTCCGCAATAGCGGCAAGTTCGCGTACGTCGTCGGCCACATCCCTCCCATCATCGACTCGTACAGCGGCGCTCAAATGTGGGAGCCTTCCTACATCGCCACGTACAAGCAGATCGTGGGTCAGTTTGCCGACATCATCAAGGCGCAGTTCTTCGCACACGTCCACAGCATCGAGTTCCGTGTCCCTCTGCCTGCAGAGCAGCAGGCTCAAGAAGAGGCCGAAGGGGCCGAGCTCGTGCCGCTGTTCATGACGGCCGCCATCTCACCTATCTACGACAACAACCCGGCGTTCATGATCTGGGACTTTGACGCTACCACGTACGAGGTGGTAGATTTCACGGTGTACGGCAGCAATATCTCTTCCGACAGTCAGGAGCTCGACTGGCAGCCTCTTTTCAAGGCCAGCACTGAGTACGGCGTGACCTCACTGCGTACATCGGAGCTGAACAATTTCGTGGAACGAGTGGCGGCGGACCCGGCGTTGTTGGAGCAGTACTACTACAACACAAAGGCGCAGTCGTACCTGCAGTCGTCGTGTGAGGACGTCGCGTGTCAGTCGAAGTGGTTGTGCACGATGCATTGGTGGACGACATCGGAGGAATTCGAGAACTGCGTGTCGGAGCTGGAAGCAGCCAGCACTGCTGAATCTGCAGCCTCGGAAGTGTTTGTTGGGGGTCACTGCTGATAAACAAAGTTGATGCACAATAGTGCGCTATGCTTGATCGCTATATGAAAAATCAAATACCCGCGTGAGTTTGGAATAAGGTAGATTGCACTCGGGTGCTGGCAGTTCTGAAAAAACGTCGCACCGGAATACTGCATCACGACCCACCCACTGCTCTCATTTTCGTGCCTAGAAGCATAGCTGAAGCTGCTTTTGCAGCTTATTCTGCATCTGTCTCGACCTCTGTGCGGCTCAAGACGCGCCCACTTTGGTTCATCCGGCCGATGCGCCAATCCACATCTTCGGGTTCCGTCACGGGGGTCCCGAAGCGCATCGTACAGGCCACCGTTGACTCCGTCAGGAGGTGTCTCGAGTTGTCGGCTGTAATCGTTTCCACCGTCTGCTCAATGTTGAACAGCGCGTTCAGTCGTAGTCGTTCGACTACCGTCTCCTCATCCTGCGGGTTAACTGCCAGCTCCCGCTGCACACGCTTTCCGATGTTGCGCAGCTCTCCCAGCACATTCCACGCGTTCACATCCGCTTTGGCCTTTTCATCTCGAAGTTTCATCTGCAGCTCGGTCACGCTCTCGCCTACGACCTCCCCGTCGTCTGCTCGCGCTTCAGGTCTGCGAGCGTCATCTCCTCGTACTTGACCCCACTCAAGTAAACCCCCGTAAAGTCGAGCTTTTTGAACTCAATGTGCGAGTAGCGCTGTCGCAGCCTCGCTGCATGTCGGACAAGTTGGTAGTGGTAGAACAAGGGCCCGAACATGCCTTCCATCTCTTCTGCCACTGGGGTTTGGCAACGGCGTCCGGCCCCTCGACAGAGTTCACAAAGGCACCAGCATAGTCCAGAAACTCCTCCGAGTAGAGGTTTGTCATGACCTTCTCACAGGCGAAGCGAGCGCCGTTGAGGAACTCCACGGCGTCGATCTGCGTCTTGGCTGGCATCTGTAGCTTGGCGTACAGCAAATAGTTGTGCAGCGTCGCATTTTGCGGAGGAAAGACGCTGTGCTGGCGGTAGCGCTGCATCTGGTCTGCTCGATCCACGCACCGATTCACATACCGGCGAGTGGCTTCGAAGATGTTGGGGCGCGAGTCGGACGAGAAGCTCTGCCATCAAGAACAGTAATATTAATACAATGACAAGAATTGACAATAAACGCCATCAGCCTGCCAATAATTGATATTGTGGACATGCGAAAACATTTGCAATCGCACCTGCACGCGTCCGAGAGCTGCTTGTGCGCTCCCCACGCTGCGCAAGCGACTCGAACAGCGCAGCAGCATCACCTCCCCTCGTTTTGGGCTCTTTTTGGTCACTAATCAACAATTTGGGTAAACAATTGGTTTACCCAAAAGTCGAATTAGTTGTACCCAATTTGGTCCACTCGTCATTTTACCCAATTCCAGGCAATAATGGAGGACATTGCGTGGAAGTGCACGGCTGCGTTCCTGCTGGGGGCGGCCACGCACTATCTGATCGCTTCGCACCTGAAGAGCGACGTCCCCAAGACGTCCGTCAGCAAGGACGACGATACGCAATCGGCGGCGTCCTCCAGGTCGTCCTCGGGGTCGTCGGAGGACTGGGAGGGTGCGGACGAGCAGAGCTGGACGCCCCACAAAATGGTCATGTGCGTGCGCACGGACCTAAAAATGGGCAAAGGTGGCGGACGCAATAATTATTGCTATTGCGGTATTGTTGTTTATTGACAATATATTGACAATTATTGGCAGGCAAAATCGCCGCGCAGTGCTGCCACGCGACGCTGGGCGCGTACAAGCGAGCGCTCAAGCGGACGCCCAACGCGGTCAAGGCGTGGGAGATGCTGGGCCAGGCCAAGGTCTGTCTGAAGGTGGACTCGGAGGAGCAGATGCTCGCGCTTGCCGAAAAGGCGGCCGAGCGCGGCCTCGTCAACTACGTCGTGGTAGGTTGATTCACAAGCTGCAGTTAGCAGAGCTTTGTGTTGCTCAGTTGATGTTTATTGTTTATTGTTTCTTTCTTTTATTTTTCTGTGCAGATTGATGCCGGACGGACGCAGATTGCGCCCGAGAGCAAGACGGTGTTGAGTATTGGCCCGGCACCACTGACTGCTATTGATGAGGTCACGGGCCACCTTAAGCTCATGTGAGCGAGAGTCTGCTATCGAAGCAGAACACAGGTAAATGATATGATACCTACACGCTCAACAGAACCGACATGCGGGCGTTGAGGAGTGTGGCTGAGATTGTCATTTCGTTATGGTGTCCCCGACGGGATGCGTCTAGCGATGCTAAAGAGTAGACAACACGTTCTCGTACTGCGCACGGTTCTTAATGATATCGGTCTGCTTGAGCACTTGCACGACGGCGGCGACAACAGCCACTGCAACGGCAGTTGCAAGCGCAGTGGACCCAACTGTCATGAGAACATCTTTCGTCGCCAGATCCTGTTGCGATGACAGTCCTGACGAGGATGAGGTGGCTGCGTCTGCGTGTGCCGGTGACGCAGGGGCTTGATCGGCGTCGACAGCCCGGCTTTCGGCCATCATTTGGACAGTATCGATGCAAGCCAGAAATTCACCCTTTGTCGTCCACCACTTGAGCGTGCAAAGCGTCTTCGCGTGGCACAGGGTATCCGTGCAGGGGCGCGCATTGGGTGACCGGGCTTTCATGTTCCAGTAGTAGTCCTCCAACAAGGTCACATTCTTCTGTGCAAGTTGCACGAAGTTTGAGAGCTCATTCAGGGACAGCGACTTGAGTCCGTACGCCTCACTTGCCTGAAACAGGAGTTTCCAGTTGAGCTGTGGGTCACTCTCCGCAATATCACTGCCATACACAGCGTAGTCTAGCACCTCGTACGTCTCAGGGTCGAAATCCCAAACCATGAAGGACGGGTTGTTGCCAAAGAGGGGAGAGATCGAGCCCGAGATAAACATTGGTAGCAGCCGGAACGCGTCATCTTCATTTGCACCTCCATCGAGCGCTTCGGCGGGCACGCGGAACTCGATGCTGTGTACGTGGCCGAAGAACTGTGCCTTGATCACGTCGGCATACTTGCCAACAATTTTCTTGTACGTTGCAATGTACTTAACATGCCACTGCGGGTTGCCACCGTACGAATCCACAATGGGGGCGATGTGGCCGGCAATGTACGCAAACTGCCCCGCGGCTTGCAGCCCCGTGAGAGTTTTATCTAACCAGGCGAACTGTCCGAAAGGATCTTCCTGATCCGACGTGTCCGGGAGATGACTCGGCTGCGCGTGACAAACAACGGCAAACTCCCGTTAGCCTCCTCTTTAGCTCATCCACAGCAGCAGCTTGAAGACCCACCGAGTAGGGCACCGTGTTGAGCGTGATCACGTGCAGCTTGCTGTCCAGTGCATAGCGCAGGTATCCTCTTCGGTTCAGCATGTCCATGTTCACATCCGAGAGCGAGTCCTCCCAGACCTTCGAGATGAGCTCAATCGACGGATTCGTCCCTGCCTCCGGGTCTGTCACCTCCATGTGATAGTCCGGGTCTGTTATATAGCACAACAGCCATCAACACACAAAAAACAACTAAAAATCTCTTCAAAATGTGCTCCTACTCCCGTCTGCGTTGCCGATGATGGCGGTCGTCTCGACCACTTTCCCGTCCTCATTTTTTGGAGGATAGTACTTCTCCATCGTGTGCACGTTGGTCTCCACGGCCTTGGCAATGAACTCGTCCGTGAAGAGTCCGTGGGCCGCGTGGTCTCCCGTGTACAGGAACAGCTCCGGGTCCTCGGCTGCCTCCTTCTTTGCGTACACCAGCGCAGACTCGAGCAGAGCCAGCGGCGCGTCTGAGAAGTAGCGGATCGGGATCTGCGCCGAGTCCTCGGGCTTCAGCGACTCCGAGAGGTTCAGGTGCACGTCCGAGAAGTGCAGGATGCGGCCGGGGGTGGCTGCGGCCGTCCCCGCGAGCAGCGACCCGAGAAGCAGCCGCAGCATTTTATTGAGTATCAGAAATGAGCTGGTCAAACTGCGGAAAAAAGTCGCGCAGTTTTTCAGGCGCTCCGAGAAGGATTTTTAATAAAAGTTTTTTTAAAGTGACTAGTTGGCCCGACTCAATTGAGACACCGTGAAACAAAATGCGACTTATCTACATTTTGGCTGATTTTGAGATCCGGCTGTTTGAAGTTGGGCCATTCATTTTCGTACCTAAACGAACTTTCGAGAAACAGAGGTTTTACTTTTATGACCGATAACTTACGCGCCAGCCAGCCAGTCAATCTCCACTTCCAAGGAGACCGCAACGGACGTGAACACGGTGAAGAGGGAGCAATGTCTACCGCGCGTGGTGCCCCGCAGTCGAAGCTGCACATCCAAGAACTAAGCGAGCACGCCTGAAACACCGCGCCGAGATGGCCCTAGAGGCGAAACGGTGTCAAGACGCTAGGAGAGTGCGCCTTCATTTGTCGAGCAGCTTGAGGACGCAATGGCGGCTGCGGAAGACGCACAGCAAAGCACATCGACGACTCCGCAACTGAAGCCGCAAGAAAGAAAGCGAGCAAGGAAACCGCCGAGTAAAACCAGGGCAGTAAAACGATTTGGTGCTTATGTGAGTTCGGTGAAACGATTTGAAGCTTATGTCAAAATCGTGTTTCTTGAAGGCTTAGAGTTTGATACACCACTCAAATAAGCATCTAGCGTGTGCAGTATATTAGTGGTTGTCAATTGTGCAGCAGCAAGCGGAATTTTGTTGTTGCAGCAAGTCAAGAAATAAATCCTGCTCAGTGATTGGCCGAGACTGCATTTCGCTATCTGCAACAACAGTGGTTCTCACTTTTGGCAGCAGCAAGATAGGCCGCAAAGCGATTCAAAGCCTGATTGGTTAAAAATCGTTTACAACTTGCTGCCGTCTCCATTCTATCCTGCCTCGATTTCGGTGCAGCTTGGCTCGGCAGCAGCAGCAAAAAGCTCACAAACTCGCATTTAGCAGCGAATGGTGGCTCAGGGCGAGCCTGTCGAAAGCGCTACCGCTATCCCTGGACCAGTGGAGGAGCTCCGGACTGCCGCCCATAGTGGTGCTCTTAGGCCTGGAGAGGGGATAGGCACACGTCCCATTGTTTCTCCTCGTCCTCAGCCTGCCCGTACAGCTAAGACGCACGCCAAGCGGGCCGCGGTTGCCAAGACCCCAACTAACGCCAAGCGCAGCAAGACGACCCGCCGAACGCTCTGGCACACGGACGGACCCACGCCGTCCGTGAGCAGCTTGAGCGTGCTTCTCGAGTGGATCACGGAGCAGGACAACTACAACAAGTGGAGCGGCGGGGACAAGCACAGCGGGGATCGCTGGCAAAAGCAATTGCTGATCGTATCCGTGGTAGCGGTGTCATACACCCGCGTAAGCCGAAGGACATTGTCACTAAGATTGGACTACTGGAGCAGAGCTTCCGCGCAGCAAGTGATTTTCTAGCGAATACGGGGGCAGGGATTACAAGCGAGCCTTCACTCCAAGCGGCTATAGAACAGCGCTGCCCTCATTATGATGTTCTTAGATCCGTCATGGAAGAGAGGGTAAGCACTAGGCCGCTGCTCACTACCGAGGACGCGTCGTTTGAGGACGACAGTGATGACGCAGACTCCGTGCCTTCTGATGGAAGGCTACTAGTAGAGACACCACTGAATGCTGGGAGTTCTGGATCAACCATTTTGGGATATACCGCGGCAGCTCGCCGTAGTCTACCCACCCACCTAAATCCCGCAACGCGTCGACTATTTCAGCTTGGGATGATTTTAATTCAGCCTACGCCGTAGTCAAGGAGAAAGAGCAAGATAACAACCGACGCATGCACGAGGAGAAGTTGTCGTTGCAACGACAGCAGATGCAGCAGGACGCGCAGCTAGAAGAACGTCGCCTTGCTTGTTCAGAGGAGGAGACGAGGTGCTGGGTACTGCTAATAAAAGCCCAAGCTTAACGCGAGCACTTGCAAGTTCAAAAGAGGAGCTATCACTTAAGATGGAGTTAGCGAGGTGCCGCAAGCAACTTCGAGACGAAGGCGTGTCAGAAGTCGAGATTAATGGTATACTTCCATAGCCCCAGCTTAAAAGCGACCATCTCGTTCTATAAGATAGTGAAATAGCTGATCTCTACGGCCATCGCCTTCTTTACAAATACTGTTGTCTTCTTCTAGTGAGGTAGTGTTGTGCAATGCTGCTCGCCGACGCTCGTTATCAACATCATCTTGAAGCCCCGTAGGAAGCAGATCGTGAACGAGAAGATTGTGCACCACGAACACACATGAGAACAGGCGGAGGATTCGTCTCAAATGACGCTTCTTGCAAATTTTAATGCGTATGCCCCAAAAGTATTGAAAGCGGCCCTTGATCAATCCAATGCAATGCTCGGTTCGAATACGGATCTTAGCTAGCTTCTTGTTAAAGTATTCACACTCGGGGGTCATGGATGCGCCTGGGAGCTTCTTAAAAGCTGGTACCATGCAACGCGAGGGCGAAAATGCAGAGTCTCCGAGCAGATACTGGTCGCTGTCGAAATGCTCTGCAGACATTCTACACACAGCCGAATTGGACCACACCCTGTTGTCGTGTGTTGAACCTGGCCAGCCGACCAACGCATACGTCACTCTGGCGCAGTCGTCGCAGAATATCATCGCGTTGAGGGCGTAGCCACCCTTTCTGGTAAAATAATCTTCCCCATTCGTTGTTGGCTTAAACGCTAGCGGCAGCAGTGTGCCATCAGCCAAACCAATGCAGTGCGGAAAAAAAATCAAAATCTGCATGGACCCTCTCCGCTATTGTTCTCCTCTCTTCCGCAGATGGCCAGCAAACGACGTCTTTGTATAAAACCATCAGAGCAGTAGTCACTCGCTCGATGAAGTTGTAGCAGACGCCACTACTTACTTGGAACATCTGGCCGAGTTGCTCGATGCAAGCATCAGATCCAAAGGTACCAATGTATTTGAGAAACACAAGTAGATGAGCAGCCGTCGAAGCCATGTGCTTGGCTCCTTCGCAACCCTCAAATACGGCGTCTCGCTGAATAAGCATGGCCAACTTGTGTGAAAGGAGTAGCATTCCATTCTGAATGACCTTAGAAACTCGCGGTCACTAACTCAGCTACAAACCACTCGAAGCGCGGCTTCCTGGAGACTTGAGTCCGGGGCGAAGAGTAACGTGTCTGGATCAGCAGGTGGAAACGAGATAGAAGTGCATCATCTGTGTCAGATTCTCCTTTGTCATCAATTCCATGTAGGAGCCTAGCACGTCTGGCTTGTAGCCGATAGTCGAGCATCTGGCTGTAGGCGCAAATAAGTTTCTCTCGTCTTGACTTGCGTGGCATGGCGGTGGCGGGTTGTTTAATGTGCTGCTGCCGTGCATGAAGGTCTCAGTGCATTTTTACTACTATTGGTCAATATTCTGATTGTGGTGTGAAGGAGTTATCTTGCTGCTGCCAAAAGTGAGAATCACTAACATCGATGCAGGACGGAGCTGCAGCAGCAAGAAGATTAGTTTTTGTCTGACCCCGCTCAAAGTCGCAAGTCATTGAAAAGGCGCGAAGCGAACGTGCTGGTGCCGCCATCGCGATGCCTACCACGCTGCCTGCGGAGACGAGAGCTGACAGAGACAATGAGCAGGTGCATGTCGAAGCAGAGACGGATGGGTCGCCAACGCCACCGTCTAGTGCGTGCTGCTGGAAGACCTGCAAGAAAGTAGCCAAAGAAGGCGCTGGGGCTGCTGTTCGCCCATGCGATAAAGACGGATGCAGTCGGCTTGTGCACGAGTCTCCAAGCAAGTACTCGTTACACTGGAAATGATCGGCAGGATTCAGGGCCATGGGACTGTTCGCCCACACTTGGTTGTCATGAGCTGATCCAGGCCACCCCACCACTAGGTTCCTTACTCGTGCTATATCATCACACGTCACGAGCGCATTCACGGAGTAGGAAGACTTGCGGCTGAAATAGTCCTCACCGTTGTGGCGAGGCTTAGGGCCGTTCCTAACCGGGATCGCGATCCCAAAAGCGTGTCCTGATTGGTCAGTTTCACCGTAAGGGAAGGATTATTTTAGTGATTACACCATCGGCGCGATCCGAGTCTGGGATCGCGAGCTCCTCGGGATTGCAGGATCGCACGGGTCACTTCAATTCACAGTCATGACTTCACCACGCTGGGTGGAGGAAGCCCGACAAGCTAGCTCCCATCGCCGCCGACTCCTCGTAGCTTTACTTGGCGCAGTCATTCCTGAGTTTGCCAATGGACGTCATAATGTATATTCCGTCGGCGTTTGGACTGGGACGTGTACAGGCAGACCCTTTGCTGGAAGGTCAATTCAAGCGTTGCTACCGGATGGATGTCGCCTCATTTGAGCGGCTCTTGTTGATGATCAGGCCTGCTCTCGTTCGAGATGAGCTCCAGTCTACTCGCCGCACTGGAACCGACCCGGTCACTCCTGAAAACATGCTACAGATGACAATCTTCTGGCTTGCAGGCAGCAACTATCATACTGTAATAGGATGGCGGCACAGCACCGAGGAGCTGAGGCAGACGTCAGGGGAGACCGACAAACGCAACGTCGACGGTCAGACGGACGGTGACGGGGGCAAGGCAGCCGCACAAGGCGATGGACGGCGTGGTACGATGTTGCAGTACGACAAATCGAAGGATTGGTGGCACGCACGACGAGGATCAAGGCCAGCACGAAGTGAGGCAGGCAGTGAACGGTGAAGATGCTGATGCAGTTGTCAGTTGAGGGTGACAGGCGACGGTTGGGCGAAAGGAGGCTTGGCCGGCGTGGCTGCTCATTGTGGAAAACGACGAGCGAGGCACAGGCGTGGTGAGCACGTGCGAACGACGACGAGTGAGGCGCAGGTGGTGCCTTCAGAAGACGACGGGTGTAGACGGTGAAACGGTGTTGGACGGACGGTGTTGGACGGTGTTGACGCGCGGTTAGTTGGTGGTTCCAGCGTGCGAAGTGCGCGCCAGACTGAGCACAGGGTCGCTCCCCAAGTCTGCGTAAGGTTGCGTTGAGGGGCGGTGCAGTGTCATCGTTAGCCCAAGTGATCGAGTGGGCGTTGGCTTAGGACGGCAAGGCAGTCAGCGTACTGTCACGGCCTCTCTGTGTGCTAGGATTGCTAGCGAGCTTAGTGTTGGTGACGGACAGTTGTTGGACGTTGAAGGAAAGAATCAGTTGTTGAAAGAGTAAATAAAAAGTAGGGCGTGCTGCTGGTCAAGCAACACAACCGGCACGAAGTAGGCGTTCTACTTCGTCGGCCAACAGGAGTTGAAGTTGAACGGACGGTACGGTTGGTGGACCCGGCAACAAGCAGGACAGCACTGCGAGCTGCGATCTCCCGGCGTGCAGGGGTAAAGTAGACACGTTACATGGTGGTCATACAGGGGCTACTTTTCAGTCATCAACAGTAAACACGACGTACGACGATCTACTGTCAAAGAAGATTAAGTTAAACGATGAGCAAGACGAAGACTACGGTAGCAGTACCAAGCAGCATCGTGACGCGGTCGCACTCCACGCCACGAGCAGGAGATGCAGCGACAATAGCAGCCACGATGCCGGCAGCGGTGCCAGCGGTGCAGCAGACGGACACCCAGGTTCCGGCAGCAGCGGCAGCCACACTCGGTGCTGACGGCGGTGGTCAGGCAGCTACGACGACGATGGGCGGCAGTACAGGCACACAGGCCAACGTCAACCCAGCAGCCAGTGGTGATGGTAGCGCGACGACGGCGACAGTTGTGACGGAAGTAGGAGCCTTGACGGCGGTGATGCAGCAGGTACTTGCGACGATGGCAAGACTGAGCAGCAGAATGGACGGCTTGGAGGAGAACCAAGTCGCTGCACCAAACCCCGCAGTGACGGCGAGACCAAGCCAGACGACGGTGACGCCAGCGGCGGTGTCGGCACCAGCGGCGACGGTCCCAGCACCAGCTCAGGCAGCAGGACGAAGCACGACGGCGAGTGCACGAAGCACGAGACGAGGAAGCATCCCTCCAGGTTCTCGCCCAGCGACGACAGTGATGACAGCTTTGATAGCAGCAGCAGCTCCCACAGCAGCAGCAGCGATAGCGAAGCATCGGGTCGACGACACGGCAGACGACGTGACAGGAGGCGCACACCACCACGAATTCCCCAGCTGCCAGCACACCACAGGCATAACAGGAAGAGCATCAAGGAACTGGACTTGACGATGTTCAAGCCCTCCCCGCAAGTGTCGGTGTTGACTTGGATCAAGAAAGTCGACCTGGCGTTGCGCGGAGCATGGTTGTCAGGACGCGGTGAGTGGACTGATGAAGAACTCTACTTCATTGTCGGCAACAAGCTGCAGGATAGTGCGATACGATGGTGGGTGCAGATGGACGAAGATCTCGCGGATGCTGAAAGGACGTGGACGAACTTGAAGGCGGCATTGCTGAGACGATATGGTGAGCACCCCGACAAGGCTACGGCAGATTGGCGAGTGAGCATGCGACGAATGATGCCAGGAGAGACCTTCGCGGACTTCGCAGCAGGACTCCTGGATCTGGTCGGCAGAAACAAGGTCAGTGAGCGGGTGCTGTTGGCGCAATTCTACCGAAACCTGGACAAGACGACGAGACAGCTGGTGAAGCAACGACCAAAGCCGAAGACGCTGGAGGCAGCAGTTGACAAAGCAACCGAGATCGACGACCCTATGGATAATGTGGCGCAGGGCATGCAAAATATTGGTCAGCCGTGGGCAACGGCCCCGAATCCATACATGGTGCAGATGGACGGTACGATGGGACAGCTGATGGTGATCCCGGGCGTTGGTGGCGCAGGATTGATGGACGGCACGTCGGAGCACGCTGGTAAGGCGGCAGCAGACGGTGACGGCAGCATCGCGTATTTCACGAATCCGCAAGGTGTCTACAATAAATATTCCGGCACGTGGGACGCACCAGCAGGTCGCCTTTGGAACGGTAGATACTGGGCGAAGACGGCACGAAAGGAACGACAAGAACGCAGGCACAAACATAAAGAACAGCGGCCCAGCGGTAAGCGCGGAACCGGACGAACAGAACAGAAGGCGAAGGTGATGGTGGCGAGGCGTGGCAGTTCCGACGAGTCCAGCAGCGAGGACGAGTCGCCATCGCCCGCACAACACAAGAAGCGCAGGACGAAAGTACGTAAGGTGACAGCAGTCGAGCCAAAGAATGAGGTTCCACCACCAGCAGAGCAGCCAAAACCCGCGCAGATGACGGTGAACTACTGTTTCGCGTGCGGCCAGCCCGGACACTTCGCTGATCGGTGCACGGACCCAGAGGCGAAGGCACGCAACGACGCGTATCTGGCAACGCGGGCAGAACGGCGGAAGACAGCGGAAAACGCAGGACGGGTGCAGTAGAGGAGTACTGCATCCGGTGAACATCCCAAATCCCCAGACGTTGATGACGAGTTCGGTAGCGAGTGCGGTGACTCGTGATGATGGTGGTGACAGCAGACCCGCACAGGAGACCCCGCTTCCACGACCAGCAGGTGAGGACGAGGAACAAATGGCGAGTGTGTTGATGGTGAGAGAACAGAAGAAGCGTGACGAGGACGAGACCCCGCGTCAGGAGCCCCAACCGGTGGTGGCAGACGAAGGACTCGCCCACGTGACAAGAAGCGAAGCGGACGATGCGATGGCGCGGCACTTTGGCATGGACGAAGGGTGCCCACGTCAAGACGAGTGCGTGGCCGCGGTGAGAAATGGCGACAAGCGCAGTGTTGAATAAGGAGATGGAGGAGAGAGACGACGGACGAGCAGGACGGTACGTTGCGACGGTGCGACCCGATATCGTGTCGAAGCGCTACCAGTACCCGAACCGCAGTAACCGAGACGACGGACGCAGAAGCAGTGACAGCAAGCGGCGACGCCTGGCTGAGGAAGGCGACCCCGTTTCCAGCGAGACGACGACCCGAGGTGGTGACGACGGCGATGCAGTACACTACGGACGGCGCCAAACTGAGGAAGACGAGACGGTGGTAACGACTACCACGCCCCAGGACGAAGATGCAGTGGTGCAGTTTGGTGACGAGCTCGGTGACGAGTTGATTGCCAGCATCGGCAGTATCGGCAAAGTGCGCACGATGCTGAAACAGGCGAGAAGAATGGCGAAGCAGCAGAGGGTGCAGCGCGCACGACAGAAGACGCAAACCCCGACGATGGAGACGCAAGGAGCTGTCGAACAGGTCGTGGCGGCTCTGGATGACGAACGACAGACTCGACGCCAGCAGCGGCGAGACGATGCAGTTGCTGAGTTGGCGGAACGAAGACAGCAGCAGGCCGACGTGATACCAGGACGACGCAACGCAGGCGCAAAGGTGAGCCTCGTGCAGCGGCGAAATGGTGCGGTGAACGCAGCAGTTGTGGCCGGTGCTACACTGCAGCTTGATGCTGAAGCTGACGATGGATTGCCGACCGTAGTCATGGACGTTGACGGTGTGCGACGGCAGGTTAAACTCGACAGTGGAGCGCGATATTCAGTTGCTGGAACGGATTGGATGATGCGCGGGGAGAAGTCCAAAGAGAAATCACCGGTGGACTTCGTGGAAGGCATCGGCGGCTTCCTGTTGGACGTGTTGGGCGTGTGGACGTTTGACATGGTGAATGCCTTCGGGCAGGCAGTACAAATTAAGGCGTGTATAATTGAAGGTTGTACGAGTGAGTTTCTGGTTGGAGTGGATTTAATGCGGCGGCACAAGGCCATCGTGGATTTCGATCGTAACGAAGTACGGTACCACGAGCAAGACCAGCAAGTGGTGATACCATTCAGAACGGACAGCCAGGTTGGAGGAACGACGGTGGCGGCAGTGAGACTAGCTAGGCGAGTTAGACTTGCACACAGCACGGTGACTCCAGTAGAGGTGACGGTGACGGCACCCGATGGAGAGAAGGGTATTTTCGTGCCCGCAACGAATTGTGGTACGGTGATGCTGGCAGCAACGGTCACAGAAGCACGCAACGGCAAGGCGTGGGTACCAGCGATTAACCTAGGCAGCGGCAAAGTAAAACTACCGCCGAAGAAGAAGCTCGGCCAGTGGATACCTATAGACGAGGAGATGGTGGTGTTGTCGATGAATGGTGAGCTGGAGGTGGATCGACTGGACGCGTGGTTAGCGAAACTGGGCGACAGCGAGACCCCTCTAGACAATGAGAACGAGGTGCAGATTGGCGTTGAAGGTGCAGATGAGCGGGCGTTGGTCTTACGCTTGCTCCGGGCATACCGAGAACTGACGAAAAACACAGGAGATTGTCCCCCGGTGACAGCATTGCCTGTGCAGCACCACATTGACACTGGTAGTGCAGCCCCGATCATGATGAAGCGACGACGACACGCGCAGACGGAGGACGCTATTATCGAAGAAAACGTGAGTAAGATGCTTCAAGCTGGCGTGATTGAAGAAGGAAACGGTGCATGGGGGTTCCCTGTAGTGTTGGTGCGGAAGAAAGACGGCGAGGTTCGATTTTGCGTAGACTATCGGGCTCTAAACAGCGTCACAAAGAAAGATGTGTACCCGTTGCCGAGAATTGATGAGACGTTGGAGGCGCTCAGTGGTGCTCAGCTATTTACTACGCTTGATCTGCGAGCGGGGTATTGGCAAGTTGGCGTTGCACGGGACGACCAAGATAAGACGGCGTTCACTACCAAACAGGGGTTGTACCGCTTTGTACGCATGCCCTTTGGACTGATGAATGCGCCGTCTACGTTTCAGAGGATGATGAATGGAGTGTTACGTGGGCTGACGTGGACGACATGCCTGGTCTACTTAGATGACATTGTGGTGTTTACACGTGGTGACCTCGAACGACATATAATTGAGTTGGCGAGTGTTCTGGAGCGGTTGTCGGCTGCTGGACTCACGCTAAAACTCAAGAAGTGCACATTTGCAACACAGTCGATGGAGTATCTGGGCCACAGGCTTAGTTGTGACGGTGTGCAGCCAGTTGAACGGCTAGTGACGGCGGTGTCTAAGTTTCCGCGGCCACGAGATCCCGTGGAGGTGAAACGATTTGTGCATCTGGCCGGATATTATAGAAAGTTTGTTGAATCTTTTGGTTCGATCATGGCGCCTTTGACACGACTTTTGAAGAAAGACAGCGAGTGGGAGTGGACAGAAGCGCAGGAATTTGCGTTCGAGAGAGTTAAAATGGTATTGACGAGCACGCCGCTACTCATCTACCCAGACTTTGGACTTCCATTCCGCTTGGTTACAGACGCTAGTAAGGTAGGGCTCGGCGCGTGCCTTATGCAGAATCAGGGCGCCGGGTGGCAGCCTATTGCCTACGCAAGTAAGGTGAACAGCAGTGCAGAGTCGAATTATTCGATAACGGAGTTGGAGTGTTTGGCGGTCGTGTGGTCGGTAAAGCTGTACAGGCCGTATCTGTATGGCAGGACGTTTACCATAGTGACCGACCATTCCGCATTGAAGTGGCTCATGACGCGACCGAATCCCGCAGGCAGACTACACAGATGGTCGTTGGCGCTACAGGAGTATGATTTCGACATAGTCTACCGACCAGGCAACACGAACGTTGACGCTGACGCTCTCTCTCGAGCCCCAGCAGCAGTCTTGGCAGCAGTCGGTAAGCGGAAGCAGGCGAGGACGACGGCATCTTGGCAGCAGTCGGTAAGCGGAAGCAGGCGAGGACGACGGCAGCAGTCGATGGACCGGACGGTGACGGCACGACCGGCGAGGACGCGACGGTGAATCAGTCTGGAAAGGTGTTGGTGGAGAAGTATCTTGTCGTGGCGACGAACCCGACGGCAGTCGATGCCTCAGACGGCGACGATAATGACGGTGAGAACGCGGTGGTGGAGCAGTCCGGCAGGACGCCGGCGCAACAGCCTCACGAAGTGCAAGCACGACGAGCAGCAGTCGAGTTAACGGTGGAGGCCCCGACAGGTGGCACAAGACCTTGGACTCGGTTGGCGAGACGACGCGCGGAAGAAGCAGCACGACAGGCGGTGGCCGACGCAGATACGACGGCACCGAATGCGGGGTCAGGACCAGGACGAGGTGACGCCCCGGCGACGACGACAGAGATGGATAGTACACCGGCGCAGGAACGACGACCCCCAGTTGAAGACGACGCCCGACGCAGACAAGTTGACGGTGGTGGCCAACGTGACGCAGTGGTGACGGTGGCCACAACGCCACCTCAATCGACGACAGACGTAACGAGCGAAAGAACGCAAGGCACGTTCCGGCGGTGGCACAACAGGAACTAACGACGGGTGACGGCAGACGTGAATGGCGTGAACAAACGGCAGATAGCACCAGGAGTCGCAGCACAGTCGCAGCGAGTCCAGTGCAGCAGCCTCCAGCAACGACGGCTCCGGCACGAGACGAAGGCGGTACAAACAGTGGTGTACCCCACAGAAGAACGACGGAGATGGCGCGTGTTCAGCAGACGACGTTGGCCGACGACGAGCAGCAGACACCGTTGGCAGCAGACGAACAACTGGCAACGGCGGTGGTCGGTGAACAACAGGAAGCGACGCAGACTGACGCAGCCCGGCAACGCACCAGGAAGGTCATTGGTGAGGACGGCACGTGGCGCACAGTGGTGTTGCGCGACGACGCAAGAAAGGCTCTGGCACAGGCAGAAGACGAACGACGGGACTCCAACGCCCAGCCACTCGGAGATGCCAGACAGTCGACAGAGCAAAGGACGGTGACGGCGGCAGTTGCAACCCGTGAGGTGATTCAGGAAGACGGTGACGACGAGCGGGTACCAGCGATGGGACCTACGCTTCAGCTGACGGATAACGAAATCGGTGAGGCCCAACAACACAGTCGGTTGGTGCAGAAGCTGGTGACAGACGGCACTTACCACGGCATGAAAGTCGAGCGAGTGTATCGACTGGTGGTGATCGACACTAAGGACGGACGAAGAGTGGTGTTGCCGCCAGTGTTGTGGACGGCAGTATTCAAAGAGATGCACGGATCGGTGTGGGCAGGCCATCTACGTGGACCCCATACCTACGGTCGAGTATCAAGACTATATTGGTGGCCAGGACTACGACGTGCGGTGAACGTATGGGTTCGAGGTTGTCAGGAATGTGGCAGTCGAAAGGCACGACCAAGGGAGGTCATCCCGCCACTGCGGAGTATACGAGGTGGAGATGTTGGCGACAGGTGGGCACTTGACGTGGCAGGCCCATTTCCAGTTGCTGAAGGTGGTCACAGATATGTGGTGGCAGCAGTTGAGTACGTAACGAGGTACGCGGTGGCGACAAGCGTAACGGAGCACACAGCAGAGAACGTGGCGACGTTCATCATGGAGGAGGTGGTGCTGAAGTTCGGCCCCTTCCGAGAGTTGCTGACCGACGGAGCTCCAGAGATGACAGGACGAGTGATTGAAATGTTGGTGACGATGCTGCAGGCGAGACAGGTGAATCCGGTGCCGTACAGGCCCCAGACGATCGGCTTGGTGGAGCGATTCAACAGGACCTGGAAGGACTGTGTTGCAACCTTCATGGCAGATGAACGGCAAAATGATTGGCAGTTGTGGGTGAAGTTTGCGGTATATGCATACAACTCGGCACGACATTCGACGGTGGCGTTGACGCCAAACGAGTTGATGATGGGACGCAGGCTTCGCGCTCCCAACGAGTTGATGCGGCAGACGGAAGTGACGGAAGCCGGTGAGTTGAAGCAGTACCAGGAGAAGCTGATGACAGCGATGTCGAGAAGTCACGCATGTGCAGAACAGGCAAGACGGAAAGAACAAGAGCGTCAAGCTCGATATTACAATAGGAACTGTCGGCGGACACGAGCGTTTGCAGTTGGTGACCGAGTTTGGATGTTCAATCCACCCCGTGGGCCCAAGGCCACTAAGTTTGTACACGGTTGGATGGGACCGATGCGATTAGTTGAGACGGCAGGATATGACAATTGGTTGTTGGAGCGTGAGGATAAGACGGGAAGCCCGGAGTTAATTATAGCTCATGCCTCGTTTCTAGTTAGTTACCACTACCCGACACCCTTATTGGAACAAGTGGCGACAGACATTGTGGCGCAGCTGAACGATGAAGATCAAAGCACGGTGGGGAACGATGACACGGCGGCAAGAGCGGCTGTACGTACAGCGACGGCTCTTGGTCATCCAGCAAAGACAATTGGCGGTGCAAAACGACGAGTACGAGCAGATGCAAGCTCGAACAGATCGCAAGACACCGGTGATCAGCTGGTGGAGGTGCGACGACGAAGACGGCGAAACAGAGCAGGACAGTATGTCCTTGAGTACGAGCTGCGATACGTTGGAGACGGATGGTGGACGGTTGATGGACGACGGCAGAAGTCGAAGTGGGTTGCAGTTGGTGAATACGACAGGCTGTTTGACGACGGCCGGGTCGTGGAAGACCCTAGGTGAGAGGAAGTCGTGTAATAGGATGGCGGCACAGCAGCGAGGAGCTGAGGCAGACGTCAGGGGAGACCGAAAGACGCAACGTCGACGGTCAGACCGACGGTGACGGGGGCAAGGCAGCCGCACAAGGCGATGGACGGCGTGGTACGATGTTGCAGTACGACAAATGGAAGGATTGATGGCACGCACGACGAGGATCAAGGCCAGCACGAAGTGAGGCAGGCAGTGAACGGTGAAGATGCTGATACAGTTTTCAGTTGAGGGTGACAGGCGACGGTTGGGCGAAAGGAGGCTCGGCCGGCGTGGCTGCTCATTGTGGAAAACGACGAGCGAGGCACAGGCGTGGTGAGCACGTGCGAACGACGACGAGTGAGGCGCAGGTGGTGCCTTCAGAAGACGACGGGTGTAGACGGTGAAACGGTGTTGGACGGACGGTGTTGGACGGTGTTGACGCGCGGTTAGTTGGTGGTTCCAGCGTGCGAAGTGCGCGCCAGACTGAGCACAGGGGTCGCTCCCCAAGTCTGCGTAAGGTTGCGTTGAGGGGCGGTGCAGTGTCATCGTTAGCCCAAGTGATCGAGTGGGCGTTGGCCTAGGACGGCAAGGCAGTCAGCGTACTGTCACGGCCTCTCTGTGTGCTAGGATCGCTAGCGAGCTTAGTGTTGGTGACGGACAGTTGTTGGACGTTGAAGGAAAGAATCAGTTGTTGAAAGAGTAAATAAAAAGTAGGGCGTGCTGCTGGTCAAGCAACACAACCGGCACGAAGTAGGCGTTCTACTTCGTCGGCCAACAGGAGTTGAAGTTGAACGGACGGTACGGTTGGTGGACCCGGCAACAAGCAGGACAGCACTGCGAGCTGCGAGCTCCCGGCGTGCAGGGGTAAAGTAGACACGTTACAATACCACACGTGGGTTAGCTGGTTTCTCTATATCTGGCTTCTATGGCATCTTGCATGCTGTCATGGATGCGATTTGTGACTGTCCAGAGCTTCGTATACATTCTCCAGTGGAGTCCAAAGAGCGCATGCTAGAGCTTGCAGATGGATTCACGAGTATCAGCCAAGATGGAATTTTAACAGAGTGTGTGGGGTGCATCGATGGCTGGCTCTGTCGTATCCGAGCTCCAAGCTCCAAAGAAGTGCCGGATGTCACCGCGTTCTTCTCCGGGCACTACCAGATGTACGGACTTAATGTTCAAGCCATTTGCGACGCATGTTGCCGCTTCACAGGCTACTGCTTCAATTCGCCAGGCAAAGTTGGTGATTCGATCACATACAAGAAATGGACGCTCAGCAAGGACATCATGGAGCTACCGGCCGGCTTTTATATCGTTGGCGACAATGCGTATCCATTATCGGACTCGCTGCTTGTGCCCTTCAACAAGTTGGAGCTAAAGAGCAGGAAGCACTCGGACTACAATTTTTCTTGAGCCAACTGCGCATTCAAATCGAAATGTCTTTTGTTTTGCTGGTGAACAAGTGACAGATCTTTCAGCGCCCACTTGTTGTTGACTACATGAACGTCGGCAAGGTGATCAAGTCGTGCATGAAACTTCATAACTTCTGCATTAACGAGCGACTCAAGAATAAAGATGCAACCACAAGCATTCGCGCGGTGTCCACGGAGTATCACGCATTGCCCGAGAGCTCGTATCAGCCGACTGATAATTTTGAAGAAGCATCCGACTTGCGTCACGATGCGCGTGGCCGAATTCTTTGCAATGTTGTCGTCGACCACATTCAGAACGTTGGTCTCCGACGACCTAGGTCGCGCCGCGGCTAATGGATGTCGTTCATAATCTCGAACTCCAGCTCGCCAATCTGCGATTCGATCGCCTTCTTCTTCTCTTGGCATTCGGTCAGCGCACGCCCCACTTCTGAGGCATCGAGACTTGCTTCAAGACGCGCACGACGTCTCCAATAAATTATCCATCTTAGCAGCGATGCGGGCCAGCATACTTGACAGCGTTGCTAGCTTTTGCGCTACTTGTTGCTCCTGAATGAACATCCTTTGCTCCAACCAGGTGTTCTCTTGTATCTTGCTCACCTCACAGTCAATCAGTGCCTCAATTTTGTCGGCGAGCAAAGCCAACGTGTCTGACTGCGCACCCTTGTGACGCTTCCGGTTATTTTTCTTCTGCTGGAGTCCATTACCTTCTTGGGTGGAGTCGTCCTCGTCATCGGAGTACAAGTTTGCTGCACAAAACTCGCGCGGTGGTGGTGGTGCACCACCTGTCCAAATAGTACACGTCTGCACATCCGTCACAGAAGTCCCAGAAATCATTGCTGCCCTGCCCCGACACCTTGGAGTTGGCTTCAGCTCGAGCAAAGTTGCTGCTGACTTCTTTCCACATTCTTTTAACTTTGCTGCAGAATACGTCATGTGCGTCGATGTGTCTACGCCCTCAAACACAGCATCATCTGAAATCAGAGTGTCATACTCGGTAGTGTCAAAGGAGAAAGCGATTGAAACATCTATCCAAAATGAAGTTCCTCCTTCATCTAGCTCTTCTCTCCGGAGTAAATTACCCTGCGCGAGAAACATCTCGAAAACCGGAGCGAGAAGAGAACGTTCAAGAGGCGAAACATGCAGCCATAAGACCGCTTCTCCTCTTCAGCACTTGTCCTTTCGCTCGCTTACGCTGGCGCCTCAGCAGCGCTTCAACACCGTATCCCACGCTTCCCACGCTCGAAGTAGTTTGACTCTCTCTTGCTTGCGCGTGTTCTTGACGACGTTCAGCTTACGTGCGGCGCATTCCAGCGTGAGCTGATCAAGCGTCCAGTCCTCGTAGTTGTCTGACGTCGGCGGGAGTATCGGACGCTTGCGTGTGTCGAGCGCTGCGCGCACAACAGTCCACTTTGAGCTAGGGGTTGACTCGGCCATGTTTAACTTTGGCGTTCAACGGCAACTTGCGGAAATGAAAAAGGATACATTTATTTTCTCAGAGCGCGATCCAGTTAGGAAGGACCGGATCGCAATCTGTATCGAGCACACTTCGAAACCCTAGTCTCTCGGATTGCGATCCCGGTTAGGAACGGCCCTTAGTCACCAGCGGAAACAGTGTGCCGTCCGTGATGCCAATGCAGTTGACGAATCCGTACTTCTCGTTAATGCGATCTGCAATAACGCGACGCTCGTCAGGATCTGGCCATGTTATTGTGGACGACTCCAGTTTCAATACGGCAGTAATCGCTCTATTATTGTAGATGCGAGTAGAACCACTCGCTATGCTGAGAAACTTACCGACATCAAGCGCCGAGTTGCCGTTGCCATATGACCCCAAGTACTTTAGCAGCGCCAGCAAATGTAGTTCCGCTCCACCACGAAATGTATTGCTACCAGCCGTCGTGAAAACCGGGTCACTCCGCACGAGCTGGACCAACCGGAAGAAATCCGGGCGGCGAAGGCGGAAGTGCTTTAAAAACTCGCTATCGTTCGTGTGTTCATGGTTGTATAGGAGCTTAAGCCAGCGATTCTTCTGTCTGCGGTAGTGCGGCGACCGATTGACCTAGCGAGACGCCTGCAGATGCTCGTACTCTAGAGCCCAGCACTCGTCCAGCTCAGCTTCGTCGGAGTCGTCATCACTGAGAAGATCCCGCGATTACGCGGGATCTGCCTCCCGCTGTTTCAGCACTCGGCTCAGGCGCTGCAGCTCCTGCTGCCTTTCCGATAGGCGCGGCATTCCTGGTGCTTGAGGTCCTCAAGCTGACGATAAAGCCCTCCTGAGAAATCTTTCAACTTGCTGCAACACCAAATGGGGAGTCAAATAAGTCGCTTTTGATTCGCTAAAATGCCGAAGTGCTCTTCATCGGCAACAAAAAATCCGCTTGCTGCTGCACAATAGACAACCACTATTAGTGGTTGTCAATTGTGCAGCAGCAAGTGGAATTTTTTAATAGAGGTTGTCAATTGTTCCAGTCATAACAAACCAAAAAAATTCTTGCACTTTTAAATTTCTCTGGAGGTTGTTTTTTAATGGACATCTCAACCACTTCTACTTAACATTTTGGGACTAGCTAGGGCTTAAAACGACCACAAGACATCGAAGTATCACGTGGTATGCTTGCTTTCAAAACTAACAAAATGTAGATAAGTCGCATTTTGTTTCACGGGGTCTCTATTAAGAGTTAACTCTTTCACTACTGAGCCTCGCTCTTATGGACATCCTACAGGATAGGATTATAACCAACTGCCAACCACCGTAAGCAGCTTTATATCCAATTGTTGCGCAGCTTCGAGTGTTAGAGAACGAATAGTGTACGATTTTTGCATTGTGGCTGTAGACCCGTAGAATGCTGCGTGTGTAGATCACGGTACTCGAGGAATTTCCAGCGAGCACTGTCATTGCCAGTAATGCTTTGCGAAGATTGCCACGAAGACCCATGCGACTGGGAGACGTACGGAAGGAGCTCAGGAGGGCAGAAGTCGTCTTATTAGCGTCCACAGGGTGCCCCATCCACGACGACTCACCACAACTTTATACCAGCTTTACTATTATCTCAAGTTTGGTCGGCTCGACCCAAGCCCAGAACATCACCTTCCGCAGTGCATCAAGCGGCGTCTGTCCCGCTCAAGCTTGTACGTAACATTCTTTGAAATGGATTCATGCACACGTAATCTCTTAACAAGCTTTGCCTAGACGTCGCCCAATATTCTCCACGCTACGCGGTACTACCAGTACGGGCTAGAGTAACGCTCTCGCGGGCGAGCGAAGCTGCCTTCTGGGATCCCAGATCACGGGGAGGTGGGGGAAGTGGTTCCTATCACTCAATTTACATCGAATGGATGATCAGCGCGGACAGGGAGCACTGAAGAGTACACCGGCATCACCGAAGAAGCCGCGTACGAGACGGGTCTTCTGGCTAACACTTCGACTCATTTAGGGGTGCTGAAAAATAGCTAATACATATCAATGTGTTGAGCGCATTGAACTAAATTGAATGTCATCGAGTTTTTTTACTACATCGAATGTCTACGCCGTGGCTTCACCACCACGATGTCCATGCCAGCATGTGCGGAACCATCTCGCGAGCACAGACGGCGCGGGTCTTACGGTCGGCTCTATCAGCACGTTGCTGTTAGTCGGCTCCAGCAGCACGCCACGCGTTATCATCTCCTGAAGCGCCGTGCTTGGCCTTCATGCTCAACTCCAGTAGCACACCGACTTGATTAGCTCCGACAGTACACCTTCCTTGGTCAGTGCCAAGCAACACGTCGCTGACCAGCAGCACGTCGCCCGTATCAGGGCCAAAGAGCACGCCCACCTTGATCAGCACCAAGAGCACACCTTCCGTGGCCAGCGCCAGCAGCACGGCCCCGTTAGTCGGTTCAAGCAGTTGGTCAGCTCCAAGAGCACGGTTTTTATGGTCGGGACATCGTCGCTCTCAACCTAGCGGCCAGCAGGACACTGACCTTGGCCAGCTCATCAGCACGTTTCCAATTACCAGCGCCAGCAGCACGTCAATGTTCGTCGGCTCCAGCAGCACGCCACCTGTTATCAGCTTCTGCAGCACGCCGACCTTGACCAGCTTCAAGGGTACACATCCCTTGGCCAGCGCGAAGCAGCACCACGCCGTTAATCAACTCCAGCAGCGCCGTCCTTGGTCAGCTCCAAGAGCACGGCGTCCATGGTCAGCTCCAGCGGCACGCTAACCTTGAGCAGCTCCTAGAGCACACCTTCCATGGCCAGAAAACCTCGTCTTCACCCATTTAAGCACAAGGTTAGTTGTATCAGGACAAATACATAAATAGATCGCGCGCTTACCAATAAAGAAGTTCATGCCGCGTTTGGACGAGTCCAATAGCCCAGACCCCAGGTTCCATATGTGAAGTCCACGCTCGGCCCCTGGTATTGCACTCATTCAGTCCGTTGTGCGAGAGTTGGCGCAACTGCGGCTTCTCCTCTGTGTTATTTACCGCTCTCGGCCTTGGAAATAGGAAGCTCAGATGCGCGGAGAGAGAACTTAAACGACAGATGCACAGTTTCATCAACGAAGCCCATTTGGAGGTAAACAGACAGAAAACTGAGGGCAATCGCGCGACCATTCCACGTAACGGCTGGGTCACAGTCCAGACCACCATTCCTCCGACCAGCCACAGCACTTTCCATTGATGGGATGCTGCCAGGGTGAAGGGGCTCTTGGAGACTGATCCTACGGTACTCAAACACCACTTCATCGCCTCAGTCGTGGTCTCCATCTCGCACTTCAGGGGCGTTTTCTAGAATGACCATGTCCGTGACACCACGGTCGTCGGTGTCAAGCCACCACATCACTTTGTCGTAGACCGCTAGCGCCAATTTGAGTATACTGCGCTAAATAGACCGTTCTGACAGAGACTCGACCGATAGACTGTTAGTCAAAGCCGTTCTTGAAGCCAGCCTTCACTATCCGGGTCAGCACCCGTCTTGTTTATTTCCGTCACCAGAGACGATCGTTGCCCATGATTGCGCGAGCAGATGGGACTGACCATCTGTGACGTCATTCCAAATTAGCCATTGACTATGACCGAATCTTGACATATCACTCAAATGCATTTTTCGGGCCAAACGGCGCATGCCTCAAGAGCGCTGCCCAAATAGGAATCAACTGTTTTTGTTATGCCCATATTTTTCTCTGAAGTAGCGCCAAGAAAAACAGGGTGCCGAAAACACCTCGTTATAACGCGGTAAAAAGAAATGGGTCCAACATCCCATTGTTTTGGAGGCTAATTGATTATGTGGCGTTGAAGAGTGACGGTCGAGAAGAAATGGAAAATTATCTCACGTGGAAGACCGGCGCACTGCTATCGACAAGCACTACAGAGGGTGCACATCCGATGGACGTCGACGTCGGAATGTGTGCGTGCCTGATTATTTATTCGGTTGCTCGTAATAACTGGAGAGGTTCGCGATGAAGCGACAGACGACTGTGCTTGGTAGTCGAAGAGATTGTGGTGCTGTGCTTGCTAAACATCCTGCTGAGTGTGGCCCTCGGCCCACTTAATGGAAGATCGATTTTCGAGTATATCCAGGAGAAAGTTGTGGTTCTGACTGACTTCTTCGCCAGCATCAGTGCCCAGCGCTCTCATTCGGCGTACTAGAAGACACTGCGCTGCAGCACAGATTCGTTTTAAGCGTCAGTACTGCCACTAGAGCTCTTGTACTATCACAAGTGTGGTTTTGCTGGGCAAAACAAGTAGTATCATTTCGATTCCGGAATCGCTGATTTGTTGACGTATTACGGGAACGGCTGTGGATTGACGGCACAGTTAGGGATGTCAAGGACATTTTCTGGTGTGTACATCAAACGCATGTATGGACCTATACATTTAATAGTGGCATGAAATACTTGCCTACTAACGCTTTCTACCGTCAGACGGTCTTGAGTAGCCGGTGAACCATCTTCACTTGAAGCTGAATTGCTGCGCTTTCGCGAGGGCTTGGCAGCACGTTCTTATTGGAGTTTTAGCGTCGACAATACAAAAGATCCTATCAAGATCAATATGAACTTGGATGGTTTTTCCGGGAAATTAAACTAGCAAACCACTTGCGGCACTTGGACATACCGACGATTTATTTGACATTGCTTTTTTCAGCCGAAACAAATTGGCATGGCCACAAACGATCATTTTTATTTAGACAGCTATTATGTTTAGATTTTCAAACCTCTAAGTCGTTTACATTGTTCGGATTTGCAGGGGATTAGGACAGCGGAAGGAAGTACAGATACATGTTAATAATCTATGTGAAGGATGGTTCATGTGGAGGATAGCTTGTATATTAAAGATTGTGAAACACGCGTCGAAAGCCGAAGAGGGCGGCAAAAGCCGAAGAGGGCGGCAAATGCCGAAGCGAGGTCTTGAGAGTCCTGGTGGTCTGGAGGCGGAGATTCTTCTCCATCAACCATTCATTAAACCCTTTCGCGTCAATGGCCGCATTTTGCGAAGTGGGTGGTAAAACGGCAATCAAAACGGGGTGCAATGTGCGCCGTTACAATTTCCGCCAATCACTTGGCTTCACGATGTATCATCACCTACCCACGGACGAATTAATCTGGGAATTATGGTTGCTCAACCAAATTAACATGGTCTATGCGCACCGCGATCAGCTTTGAAGCTACTGGCTTGAAGTGCTCTACCAATTGCATAATGAAACAAAGTAATGCTCATCAACGAAGAATCTACTTATACCGACGACAACAACAAATTCAGTTGCTCAAGACAAGAGGCTTGTGCAGCTTGCCGCTGTATATGAACGGCGTAGTTCGCGCGTATCGTGGTCGGATGTGCATTGCAGGATGAGGTGTGCGAAGCACTCCACCGCAGAGCTCTGTATGCACCTTCATGCACTAAAGAAAACCTACGGTAGTGTTCTCTCGGATTTTCCCCATGTTTGTTTTTCAAGTGCGCTACGACACAAGGAGCAGCAAGCGACGGCGCTGATGTGGTAGTGCTGCTGCTGGCGCTGCTGCTGATGCAGGCCACGGAGCGGCCGGTGGTGCTGCTGGTGGTTCTTGCGCGCCACCACGATCAACGACACGAGGCGCAGTAGGTGACAGGGCTTCTGCTGGTGGTGCTCATGCGCTACCACGGGCAACAACACAACGCGCAGTAGGCGACAGAGGTGCTGATTGTGCTGGTCACGGAGGTGATGGTGGTGCTGCTTGACGTGCGCATGTGCCACCACGACCAACGCAACAACGCACAGTAGGCGATGGGGCTGCTGCTGGTGGAGGCGACTGGGGTGCTGGAAGTGAGGGCGGCGAAGCTGGTGGTGGTGGTAACGAACCTGCTGGTGGCACTGGTGCTGATGCAGGGGACCGAGCTGCTGGTGGTGCGGCGGCTGGTGGAAGTGCTCATGGTGGTGCTCATGCACCATCACGGACAACGTCACTAGGTGACGGTGCGGTTGGTGGTGCTTCTTGTCACCCTCGAAGTTGTTTGGAGACGGCAGTCAGCAGACGACCAATGCGGAACGAGGGCTCGATCACCGAGGGAACGAAGTTCTCTTGGCTCACCATCTTCTACACCGCGTTGATGGCCGCCATGACATGCTGCAGCACGAACGGCTTGCCGTCGCACAGCGCCAAGCGTGGTTTCGCCCTTGGCGGTCAGCCCGTTCTCGAAGGCCTCGGTACGCGACACATCGGCCTAAGTTCTTCCAGAGCCTCCAAACGAAAAGTGGCATTATGACTTGAAGTAATTATGATAGTGCGCAGTCGAAAAAGAGGCACAATGACTATGATAAATGCACAGTTGGAAAAGTGGCATAATGACTTGAATTAGTTATGGTAAATGCACTCAGCGCTCGGAAGCATGACCTAAGGCTATGGCAAGCTGCTGGAGAGGGGTATGGAGACGCAGTCGGTGTCCAAGCAGCATCATCTAAGCCTTGGACTGTGACGCGAAGGGGGTTCGAGGCCCTGCTTGCGTCGTCGTCCTCGCGTGGACTGATCAATCCACACGGACTCGATAGTCTCTCTCTCGAACTCGACAACGGCTTTCCAGAAATGTTGGCCACGGGCTCCCACGTGAACTCGTGGTAGCCCTGCTACAGCACCAGGTAGAAAATAGCGTCATTAATCCACCTTTTTGCATAGAGCTTATCGAGGGCGAACTCGTCCGGTCTAGTTCACCACCGCGACGAGCAAAAAACCCTCCATCACGACGCTTGTTACTGGCCGAGTGCCCTGCATCCTCATCATCACTGCTGGGCGTGTCCACTTTCTCGTGATGAAGACGTGTGCGCTACATTGATTAGACGCCTCGTACGGGTCCTGGCGTCTTTTTGGCGCCGCGTGAAAGGCGTTATTCTCTTTTCCTCGCCTTGGCAAAATGCAAAAATGTCCAACGAGCTGAAAAATAGCAAAGCAAAATTACAAAACCTTAAATATTACAAAATTGTGCTAACAACTTCAACGTACATGGACTCAAAGATACCTCAGTAGAGAAACAACTCCTTCTCGGCAAAGCAACGTCACGGCACTTGCATCGAAGGATGTCTACACAAGATACACGACTAACAAGTTGCTGGATCACAAGATCGAATTAATGCTTCTGTGCTTCGATAAATGCGCAGTTGAAAACCATGACATAATAAAACTTGGTCACGACCACGAAACTGACCACAACCTCGGTTACGGCTACGGTCGTCATCTGTAGGTCCCCCAGCTCCAACGCAGACGCCGCCATCAACAACGGCTCCAGCACCGACGCCACCATGAACACCAGTACCGCCACGAACCACAGCTCCGACACCACCAATTCAACGCCGACACCAGCAGCTCCAGTACCTACGCCACCATCAACGCCGGCTAGAGAATTCTCACGCACCACACCAACACCAACATCACCATATCCTACGCCGACCCCACCAGAAACAGCGGCTCCAGCGCCGACGCCACTATCAACACCAGCATGGCCACAAACCACACCAACACCACCAGATTCAACGCCGACGCGACCAGCAACAGCGGCTCCAGTACCGACGCCACCATCAACACCAGTACCACCACGAACCACACCAACACCACCACACTCAACGCTGACGCCACCATCAGCAGTGACCCCAGCACCGCCACGAACCTCAGCACCGACACCACCAGATCGAACGCCGAAGCCAGTATGAGTAGCTGCGGCACCGCCGGCACAAGCAACGCCAGTACTATTGGCAAGAACGGTATTACAGCAATACCTGCACCACCATCAACTGCAATACCAACATGAGCCACTCCAGCACTACCAGTAGCGGCGTTAACATCAAACTCACTACCGTGGTCGCGTCCAAGGGGGTTCCAATCACTCCACTATCCACACCATCAGAACGAGCAGCTCCTTCTCATGTGGACTCATACCTTTCGTGTACGACACCAACTTCACCCAACACATAATCAACACCTTCTCTTCCGGCCGAATTTCGGCCTGGGCGTACGTATTTTTGCCGAGTTTTGAGACTGCGCGTAGGCCGTCGCTTTGCCGACCAGCCCGCACCACGAAACACACGCCATGCTTCCCTAAAATACCCGCATCTTTGGCGGTGTCAGCAAGGAGAGTAGGAGCTGCGCGGCGGCGCTTTCTGGCGCTTTCAGCGTCGTCCGGTCCTCGCTTCCCGCCGCGCGCCATCTTTTCGTTATGAGGGAGTGAGGTTTCACTCACAAGTATCCGTAAGGTAGGATGCCGAACACGGCATAGTAAAACCAACACACTTGTGGAGATCCGGTTCGATGAACTCCATAGCAAAGGTAGTATAAACTGTCTTAGTCAAAATTACTATACTGAAAACAGCATATTTACCCCAATGCCGATCGCGAGACCGCCGCAACGTGAACACAAAAGTGAACGTCAAAAGATAATCCTCGCTTTAGCCTCGGTTTTACAGGTCCATACATGCACTGACCATGTCTCTCTGATATTATTAGCCAATGGTTGAACTCGATTGGGCAACGCAAAACTGGTCATTTTGCGCCCTCCTACTTTTTATACACCTTGTTTTAAAAGGCTGTCGTGGGCTTGTAGAGTGTAGTGATTTTGGAAAACGGGGCATTTTGCGCCGTTTCACTGGCGAATCACTTAAAATTTTATACTATACAAATTCAAGTAATTCGGTTTCCGTTCGCGAAAGAGATGGGTAATAAATTGTAGAATAATCTTAAACTGTAGAGATGCATACGCACATCTGAAATGCAAACTTTGACAATATTGTTTTTACTATCCAATGGGTAAATTCCTCACTATCTCCTCCTCCCTGATATTTTGTGATAACCAAGGTTTTATATACGGGATTTATGTTTGTCGCGAGCCTTGTGGAACATTTAATCCTATCATATCGCCGAATCGGATAGAGAGTCCCGGGATAGAAGGGAGAAAACAAGTTAAAACAGTGCCGAAATTGGGACAAAACCTGTTTAAACTCAAAGTGGCTTAAATAGGAGGCCAGCACGGTTTCAGGCGACGATAATTCTTTACCTCGCAGCAGCCATCTTTCGGCTACCTCCCTCGGATCCAGCAGCGGATGATGCCGTCTGCGCGTCCGCTGTGTTCGCGCCTGTCGAGCTGTAGTGTCTTGTGTTAGGTTGGAAGCGAACTGCCATTTATGAATAAACAGTAAAGTAGTTGAAACCCGCGCTGAGATCGGTCTTAATGCCCAGCCAATATGGCAAGACCAAGACTATGATATGGAAGCTCTACAACATCACTGTACAGAAAGGGGTGGGGAAGCCTTACCCTAGCTTGCTGTGCAAGAAGCGCAAGGTTGAGTTGGAGAACGGTCGTCCAGGTCTCAACATGCTGAAATACGTTATTAAATGCAAGAAGATGACGTAAGAGGAGATAGAGGAGTGGAAGAAAGTCGTGAGAAAACCGGATCCAGGCGATTGACAAGGGTAAGTACACTCCCAGGCGTAAAAAAGCTTTTTGTTTTGGTATGGATTAATCCAATTATACCGTACACACACCCCAAGTATGTTTAGGATGGGTTTTACGGGGTAAAAGAAAATTCCACCCAACCGGACGCCCTAAAAACTACCCAGCCGTGATTGGTCCTAAATCTCTACCAGGCGCCGATTGGCTGCTTAAAATAGACAACGCCGAAGAGTCGCGTGGCTTGTCTTCTTTTACCTCACTCGTCAAATTGACGACATGAAGGCCCTCGTCAGCGCCACAGACGGCGTTTACCGCTGTCCTGTCGAGGCTTGTAGCCACTCGTTCAATGAAGACAAGCTCGATAGCCTTCGGCGACACTGTAAACGGGTACACGACCTAGGAATTAGTGTTAAGTGTATCGGCCGAGGAAAAGCGCAGCAAGGAGCACCTATAGTGCATGTTACAGAGCGAGACGTCGTACTGTAACGAAGCAGAAGACCAAGTATTGCCGTGAGCCCATCACGGAAGACGGTGGTGTGTACGGATGTGAATCGTGTTCGGTGCAGTACCGTGAATCGTTCATCCTTGGCGCTGGAAATGGTGTGTTTGCAGCGGCAGACCTGCATCCCATGGACATTGTCACGTGGTACTCGGGAGATTTTTAGAGAAGGAACCAAGTTCCAAGACGTATGCAATAGCAATTTCAGGCGGTTTTGCCGATGGATTACGCACAGCAAAACATGGAAAGGGGCTAACGAGTTTCGTTAACCGTTGGTCTCGAAACCTTTGAAAGAAGCGAAAGAACTGCCAGCTTGTCGGCGGATGAGGAGCAAAGCACCAAATTTACGTCGAGGTAACGAAGAAGATCAAGAAAGACACAGAACTACTCATGACTTACAGCCGAGGGTCTCGATTGAGTTAGACGCCTCAGCCACTAGACTACTAGCTAATCACTACCTAGTACTATACGAAATCATCGTCTTGATTTTTCTCGTCGTCGGTGTCGTCCTTACACCGATATTGACAAGAATATCTTCGATGTGAGTGTACTATTCAGATCATCTTTGCTCATGTTCTTCGCGTTGAAGAAGATATGAACGAGCTTCTGAACACGATCGGGATCCAGACAGTTGCGGAGTTTAAATGTATGAATGTATGAGTCGAGAAGTTTCGCTCGGCCGCGGAGGTTGATGCGGCACACTGGAACAATTGCTTTGCAATCTTCTGCAGCAAGTCAAACTCTCGCAGTCCACACAAAAATCGAAGACCGGTAGCTGGCCTCCATTCAAGAGCTTGCATTGCCGGTATGAGCTGTCCTTCAACTCGGTGACATACCGATGATATGAAGCGAGCTGAACAAGCACCTCGTCGGCTTTGGCTTTGCCGAACCAAAGCGACACAACTACTACACCTATCCACGCGTCGCCACTTCCATACCATCCTCACAGCAGCGAGGGGCGAGAAGGTATGCAAAACCATGCGCGTCCCCGTAGACAGCAGCAAATCGCTCGGTAGTAATTCCCTCTACGGTCTTAAGCTCTCGAGAAGACAGGTTGCATGCTGCGAAATCAGGCGGTAAGTCGACAAACGTCTTATGGACCTCGGATATTGGAGTGCTGTCGTTCTCGAACTTCGTGAGATGCTCGAAATGACCCGGTTCAACTCGGTTCCACGCTTGAGCTGCTTGACAAAATCGCGACTCGTGACGACATAAAGATGAACTTCCTTTTGCGGTGCTGCTTTTCGTTTTCGCCGTCTGAAAATTGCGTCCTGAAACCAAAGTGAGCAGAAATGGATTCCGCAGCAAGCACTGAGTCCAGAAAAACCAGCAGAAAGCACTATCTAGTCTCACCCGGAAGGACGAGAGCGCGCAGCTTCTTTTCCTTCAACTTGCGACGATTCCGGAACCACAACTTGTGATTCTTCTTGAAGAATTTTACAAGCTCCTTGCAGTCCCCAATGTACCCAGCCAAACCAACTGTTTAAGTACATCTCTCTCAATGAGGCGCAGTGTGTGGCAGACACAACCATGAAAGAAAATGTTCGGGATATCCTTAAGAAGTACCTCCCACATCGCCTTGTTTGCGGCTGTGTTGTCGGTGATCACGATGCCAAACTTGATCGTCTTGTGCTCACTTCACGTCAGCCATCAGAAAGGGAGTATCGTGGCTTTGTACACCAGCGTATACCGACTCTAGGAAGAAGGAGATATCCCCACTGACAACCACGTAGTTGATGACCGCAAAGTCCGTTGATGTCAGTCCACCCATCAGTCTCCAAACTGACCACCCGACCTTTCAACTTATCCGTTAGATGGCGGATGGACTTGGTGTAAGCTGCATCCAGGAGTGGGTTTGCCAGCTGGTAGGTAGACGGCACGCTAATTCCGGGATTTAGAACCTAGAGTGTCTCCAAGAGGGCCTGGTGCTCCACCTTGTAGAATGGCATTCCTGTGGTGCACACCCACCACGCGAAACGTTGTTGAAATTCCTTCAGCATAAGCGTGTTCATTTTCGGTTGAAAACTGTCCGTGGTTTTGTACGAAGACGGACGCTTGATGACCTGTCGTACACGTGCTTCTCAACACGCTTGAAGTGGGTATGGCCCGAACTGTGGACAAGTTTTCCACATCGTTTGCACCAGACGCCCTTGTCGTCGACAAGATCCCACACAGCCTTCCGGTTTCGGCCTGGAGTTGGCTTGAGCGTGGCGGTGTTAGCAGAGTTGGCAGCGTCAGAGACCATGGCGAAAGAAGACAGGAATTGATGTCGGTTCCACTGGCAGCGGAAGAATACGAAGCGATGAACGTCGGCAATATGAAACGTAAGGCGAAGCGCGAATGGCTGGGGACCGACGCGGCGGCAAGAATAAAGTGGTTGACTGGGACACCAACAGCTTTAACTGCGACGCGAGGTATACTTAGCTAACTATACAATACGTAACATTATATGATTAGTAGGTTTGGGGACGTGAAAATCCCATTATCCCTCTGCCCTCGAGCAACTTATCCCGTCCCAGATCAATAAACAACCTGGAATATTTCGAACCCTGTACACGCCGCGCAAGGGTACATCCCGTGCCGACGCTGCTCAATCCCCAGATAGGCGTCCTCCGTTTACTTCACCCGTGTCAGCAGCGACACGGCTGAGTCCTTACTCGAGAAGACCAACGAAGCGAGAACGTGACCTGATCATCGCACAAGGTTTCTACATAACAGGAACCCCGTTTTAGCTGCTTCGAACATCCTAACTTCCAGCGCATGTCTTACTTTAAGTTGCCGTCCCATAAGTAACTTCTACTGCCCACCTACACGAGGAGTGTTCTCGTATCATCGAAAATGTGTGTAGATTCGTCCAAACGTAAAGATTTTGCACTTTACGTTTGGACGAATCCACAAACATCTGTTACAAGACCGTCGGGCTGCTATTCGTGTCCCGCGATTAGAGTTAGCCGCAGAACGCAGCATAGGCAGCTCAATGGTCAAAATGGTTAAAAAGTATAATCGTACTTAGTAAGGATTCTACGGTACATTTTAAAAAGTGCCTCCAGCCAATTTTCGCAGCTGAAAGCAGGGCAGGGAATGTAGGTGAATGCATTATTTCTTTGTATATTAGCCTACAAGCACATACAGTGCGATATCCCTGAGGATAGTTAAGGTGAAGTAACTGGCTGGTGCTAGATATCCGTCGTCAAGGGGCTACGACCCAGAACGAAAACACAAATGGGGCTTGCCTGATGGACAAATATATCCGAAGCTGTTGCTAAACCATTCCGCATGTCTTAGCCATATGATTCTTTAAAACGAATCATACTAAGATGAACATACTATTTGGTCGGAACTTTTTCCTGCCCCTTTTGCAACGGGTATCACTTCAGACTGCAATGGCCGTAGAGATGGAAAATGGCCAGTGTATGGAGAAAGGAGAAGGCGGCCGAGCTATCTGCACAAACCTACCACTTTATGTGACAGCTTCTGTATGCGGCGTACTTGGCCGGCAATTCTAATGCGTCATGTCGATCTGTTTCGTGTGCATAGTGACAAATTATTATTATTTTCTTGAAAATGAGCGCGTGGATACAACTTCATCGGCGCGGGAGGAGAGATCGGAAACGGAACGCAGCCAGGGAATATGTAGAAACAGACGCCCCCATTTCTCACACGCTAGAAGTAGTGCTGAGTGAAGATCTGCCAAAGGCAACAACGCTTCAGTTGAACTTGTATATCTCAAGAAGACGAACCAGAAACAAACGCTGCGCAGAAGCGTAGTCGTAGACTACCCTTTTAACAAAGGTTCTTCGGCCCCCCGCATCCTGTGAGAGGCGTGGCCCGGCTCGAGATTAAACCCAGAGGGACGTGATGTTGTGCTCGAGCGTGATTGTCTTTGTCAAGTTGAACTGTGAACTCAACGGACAAGCTGAGGAATAACACAAAGCAGCCTAGCAGCGTGGATGCAATACATAAAATAACAAGGCACGGGTATGAACTTTCGATCCACGACGACTTCGATAATGGAGGGCTAGTGGACCAGAAGTGGTCGGTGGAAGACACAAGTTTCCGGGAAAGTGCGAATGGTATTTGCTAGGATGCTTTGAAGTAGCCAGCTTAATCTCTTGCTGCGTAAAAAGGTGCAGCATTCGTCATGTATGCAGATTTCGGGGTAGTTCTGTGGATACAATAGGTTTCGAGAACATAATATATTCTCGGAGGGCGGAACCCGGGGTCCCACTTGGACCCCGGTACTCTCATCACATACCGGTATACATTGGTATAGATCAGGTAATGTATTAGTGAGTTTTGTAATGAGATGTGCGTATGTCAGGCTTTGTGTTTGATGAGCGAAATAACAGCAGATATAACGGCTGCTTTGATATTGGTATGCTGGTCTTCTTCTTCTCAGCTATGTTATGCGACTCCCCCAAAAGCAAAGATCGCCCACATCACATGTTATGAACGTCCCTGTTGCAGCATGACGCTTTCCAACTTTCGCTACTTTTATCGCATTGATCGGAGTCACATAAGTCCCACTCGCGGCGTATTACTTCATTTTGTCCTCACCCATAATCGCACTGCTCGAGCATAAGCTGCTGCTTCCTTCCCAACCCTTTCTTCGCTTTAAAGTATATTTGTAGTCTAAGAACCACCTCCGCGACGTTAATGCATATGCCTTAAATGCTCTAGAATCGGAAATACGCATCTGTGGCTACACTAAGGGCAGTTCAGCACAGTCTAAGTGCTGCTTACCTCAATGTATCCACGTTGTTTTCTAGTTCCCAACAAAGACAAATAAATAGCGATACCGACTATATGGATGGCTGACCCTCGAGTCCCGCCAACTGCTTCATATGGAAGCGTACATTCAGGTGTTTACATTTACGATAATCAGGAATACGCAAAGTGAACGCGATTATATTGAGGTGACTGTGATTATGTCAGTGTATGACCAGCGAGCGGTATACACGTACCGAATCCAAGGTGCCACGTGATAACATTGCGTTGTCTAAATGAGTAAAATTTCTATATCGTAGTCGCTCCACATCGGAGTCCACCATGCTAATCGAATCACACAGAAGGTCCAGTCTAAAGGCGTTAAAGGCCACATAGTATGTATCTTAACACTTTATTATAAAGCAAGAGGGGATAAGGAGCTACGGTAGTGCAGGACGATCACCAGTTATAACGGTGAATGAAGTAACCATCTGGCGCCAATTCAGATCCGAACGAGCCAGAAGGGAGCCTCGGCCAGGAGCCGCCAAGTTCAGCTCCTCGCTCTCGTACTTAACGAAGGGGGACCCGAAATTGCTTCAGACGGGCTCCTGATTCTGCACCCGAGTTGGCTTTTCTGATTATGTGACCTCCCAAAACTGCAGGCTCGTAGGATGCTTGGATGTATATGTATACATGCCTACCGTTCATAATATATTTCCGTAGGTAATTTTTAAAGCTGATTTACTGCTATGTGAACTGATTAACGTCTGCCATCATTCGCTGGATGGGGAGAGCCGATCTACCAAAGGGCTCAATCTAACAGCGTATGCCCTTCAACAAAGAAGCTATCCCATCACTCCGATTTTGCGATCTCCTGTCGCAACAATGTCTGCGCGGTTTGACGTGTCCGCCAGTGGGTCCACACCGCATCATAAGCAGAACGCTGCATAACTGCGGGAAGTCGAGACCATGGAGATAATTAAGTTCAAGCTGGATTTTGCTCGGCACCCTGGCTTCAAGCGTCATCTTGAACAGTCGCCAAAGCAGCATTATTCCTCTGTCTGCTGCTGCTGCTAACTTTAGAGTAGCGTCGTCTCGGCTGCCAGAATTGGGCTTCCAACCGCACATCACGGCCCAGTAAGTCAGTTCCCCCACAGGTACAAGCGCAAAGTATTCAGACTCGCTTAAAAATTATATATCCTCCATAGCACCATGACAATGAGTCTTCATCAAAGAAGTAGCAGCCGTAGCGGCTGCCCGAGTTTGAGCTCTGGTGGAGACCATTGAGTTATTTATTTGATCTGAAGGAGCCGGGCTATATAACACGAGGCGTAACATATGGCTCGCTCAGTCTTTTTTAACCGACGAGACAGGGAGCCCGGCTCCTTCACATTGCTGGCTCTGTCACGAGACATAGAGCCTGGCTCCATTCCCGTCTTCTAGTATACTTGTATACAACTGCACCCAACTCTCCGTTGGAGTGCAGAAGGAGTGTTAATTCCCAGGATTGTCGTTATCAGTAGTAATGACGTCCGCGAGCTTGCTTATAGGCTTCAGCAGAAGACGTTTCCAGTGCAGCTGACATTTGCCATCACAATCAATAAACTACAAGGACACACTCTGCAACCATTGGGACTTTTTTACCTCACCACCCGTTTCTCTTGCATCGCCAATTGTACGCGTCACTTTCCAGAGTTTCTGTGCGCTCCAATTCCAAGGTGTTGATTGAAGACCTCGAGGAAGGCGAGTCTGAACGGTTTCACACTGACATATTTATGTGAGGGATCAAATACAAATTTCTAGTTGTCACTAGTTATTGCCGATTGCAGCGATTTTGGCACAAGCCGCCATTAAAACAGAGCTCTAGCGTAACTTACCTGTTTTTCTCCTGAGGCCTACTGTAGACTTTCAGCTAAAATCGACGCTTGCGGCATACAAACGCAGAATTACCCCTTCAGAAGGGCAATATTGAGCGTGTTGGTTTTTGAGGGCAGAGGACGTGGCGACAGGGCAGCGGGGCACAGCGAAGTGAGGAGAAGCACCTTGGCGCTAGACGGAAAGTTGAAAAGGGATTTGTTGTGGCGGCTCCGAAAGAATGTAAGTTGAAAAGGGATTTGTTGTGGCGGCTCCGAAAGAATGTAAAGTTGAAAAGGGATTTGTTGTGGCGGCTCCGAAAGAATGTAAAGGCTGTCGCTGTCTGACCTGCCTGATCTATTTGGTCTCACGTTGCAGTTGAATCTGGCCATTGATTACCTTAGACAGATGGTCCTGCGACCACTGCAATGCCACACGACTCATTTGAGCCACTCCTGTTCATCACGCGCTCGCGCGTTCGTCGCTCCCCGCTGACGTCGTGTAATGGGCCTCACCCTAGTTACATATGTAGATGCGATCAGTTACAAAAGTAACAAAGCACGCGGCTAGCGCGTGTTGTGCACTCTTCTGATTGGCTGAAAAGTGTTACTTCAGCCAATCAGGAGTTGACCTGCATTTGAGTGGCTCACATGTGGCCAGGGCTCTCGCCCTGGGCCTAATCTAAATCAGAGTTGAATTTGCCCCAAACATAAGACTTGAGTTCATTATAGTGAGCTTCCTCTTAACCTATAGTGTACGCTAGTAACGGTTGCTCTCGCCACGTTATACCTAGCAGTACTTAGTAGTCCTTCCAACGACCAAGTCTACAATAAGCCAAGTCCTGATGTCTGGAGGGTCCGGTATGACCCTGAGCATGCGAACTTCCCACACCTCACACGGATCGAGTGGGAAGCGCTCCATCGTCTGGCTGCTGTATCCAATTTCCTGCTGTCCCGCTTGTCAGGGAAGGCCAGAGAATGGCCCCTCGGCAAGCTCGTCGTTGACCGAGCCGCGTTCACCACTCTGGAGAGCCTCCAGAGTGACTGGCGTTCGAGCCTCCACAAGACGAGTCTCGGATGAGAGCGGAGTTCTTTGCGCTCAAGCAAGGCAAGCTTTCCATGCACGACTACGTGCAGTAGACACGACACCTGGCTTCGTGCATCGTCACGAGTCCCATCGACATGGCATCGCAAGTCCACGTCTTCGTGTTCGGAATGCGCGAAGGTATGACGCGCTATTGTCTCACGCGCGCCGAGCCAACGACACTGGAGAAGCGTTTGCCCTCACCCTTCGCGAGGACTATACGGTGGTGGCTTCGTACTCGAGCTATGTCAGCTGAAGCTCGGGTGTCCGCGTCGGAACCTATGTAGATCGACGCCATCGACGCCATGGGTGCTCGCGGTCGTTCATTCAACCGCGGTAGGCGTGGGGCTGGTCAGCTAATCTGCTATCGCTGTCGCAAACCGGGTCACCGCGCGGCAGAGTGCCGCGCGCCTGCGCCAGTGCTCGCGCATGTCGAGGGCTCCGAGGGCTCTGACCCGATCCAGACGGCCCAGTCAAAAACGGCCGGCTCCAGTAGGCGCGGGCGCCCTACTGGCTGGAACGGTCCGGGTCCCCGGTGACAACTCGACCTCCTAGCCCCGCTGTGCTGCACGCACAGTTTAATGCCACCACAACCAGCGGCGACTCGAGGCTGATCATCGTCAGTCTTCACGTTGCTGGCGCGGGGCGTCCTCTCCGCGCGCTCCTGGACTCCGGAGCGACGAACAACTTCTTCCGTGAATCGTGCCTGTCGTTACTCCCAACAGGGATCTCCGTTCGGGAGGGTCCAGGTGAAATCGTCGTCAAGCTGGCTGACGGTAAGCCACGCCGCATCCCGCGGCGTGATATCGCGTTGCCGTATATGTTCGACGGCTTCCAGAGCAACGACGATTTTCTGGTGATCGATACGAATTACGCGTTTGATGTATCCTGGGGATACCGTGGTTGGCACGGTATCAGCCGGAGATCGACTGGCTGGCCCGATCAGTCAAACGTCGAAGTGACTTCAACGTGAGCGAAGTGTTTACACACCTGTTGGTCGCTCCGTCGGACTGGCCGCACGTCCGAGTCGTGGATAAGTCCTCCACAACCCAGCCCTGCACAGAGTGAGCGATGGCCCTCTCTGTATGGCTTGCGCCGTGTCGCTGGTTGATGTCGAGAATGATGAACAAGTATCCTCGCGTCGCCGCGAGGATGTTGACGATGCGGTCCAGCGAACACGGCTCCCGCAGTACAACGATGCGGTCGAGCGAACGCGGCTCCCGCAGAAGAACGAGGCGGTCGAGCGAACGCGGCTCCCGCAGAACAACGAGACGGTCGAGCACAGAGGACTCCCGCAGAACAATGAGGCGGTCGAGTACAGAGGACTCCCGCGAACCGAGGCGGTCGAGCAGGAGCTGCTCCCGCGTGTGACCGGCGCGGTTGAGATCAGGCTCCCGCGCCTAGAGGAGGGTGATTCGTCGTCCAGCGACAGCGACGTATCTGCTTCGAGCAGAGGCTCGGAAGAAGTCGAAGCGCCGGCGCCTGAAGCCGCGACGTGGCTTCAGCGCGGACGGACCTCAGGAGATGGAGTCTGTCTGCGCACTCGAATACGTAGAGGGTGGCCCACGTCGGAATCGTGTTGTCGAGGTCGCGAGTCCTCCTCGCGACGCCAAGTCGATCACGCGTCTTCCAGGGCTTTCCTGGAAGCATTTCCTGCGTGACCTGAAGGCCGGTGATATCGAGCAGGTGTGTCTGATCACCGACGCTGCCTCGTCGACTCATGAATTAAACGCTATCAGCGACGATGACACATCGGCCCGTCCCCAAGGTGCCGAACCGAAGTCGGCGCGCGAAGAGCGCTTCGCGGCACAATCGTGGGCGGCACTGAAGCAGTCCGGAAATCCCGTGTACGCGCTCGCCTGCGAGTATGCTGACGTATTTCCCGAGAAGATACCGGCTGAGCTTCCCGCTGATCGAGGCGTTCGACACGAGATCGACCTCGTGCCCGGGGCGAAGTACTGCGTAACGCGGCAGTGGCCGCTGCCGCGAGATCAAGTCAAAGCAATTGACGAGTTCTTCGAGGGTCGTCGCAAGGCTGGACACGTGCGCGAGAGTATCTCGCCACACTCGAGTCCGACCTTCTGTGTGAAGAAAGCCACTGGCGGATGGCGCATTGTCCATGCTTTTAACAAGTTGAATGATGCCACCATTCCTGCACAAACGCCGATTCCACGGAAGGACATGGTTTTGGACTCCATGTCAGGCAGCGTGATCTACAGCGCAATCGATCTTACGGATGGCTTCTACCAGATCCTCATGAGAGAGAGCGATATTCCTCTCACTGCTGTCAGCACTCCGAGTGGCATGCTCTGGGAGTGGCTCGTGATGCCGCAGGGTCTGAAGAATGCGCCTGCTACGTTCAATTGAATGGTTTCTCACGTGCTGCGGCCGCTCCGCGACTTTGCGCCGAGCTATTTCGACGACATCTTCGTTCACAGCCGCGCTGAGGAGATCTCAGCGCTGTCGAGGTCCACTTACGACGCTTGAGGCAAGTTTTCCAAGTGATGCGCGAAAACAAACTCTACGCAAACTTGAAGAAGTGTGTCTTCTGCGCACCCGAAATCCCTGTCCTTGGGTGCTACGTGAGCAAGAATGGTGTCCGTGCCGATCAAGAGAAAGTCTCGTCGATCTGTTCTTGGCCGACACCCAAGAACCCCACGGAGCTACGTCAATGGCTGGGGCTGGCGAATTATCTCCACAAGTACACGAAGAACTAACCGGCTTGATCCAGCCGCTGTCGTCGCTGGTGAAGAAAGACGCCACGTGGTCGTGGCGTCCAGAGCACCAAGACGCCTTCGATTCGGTGAAGAAGAGTCTCGCTGAGGCCCCGATACTGGTGCTTCCAGATGACTCGAAGCCATTTCACGTTGTCTGTGATGCCAGCGACTTTGCCATCGGGTGCGCGCTCATGCAATTTGATGATGAGGGCCACGAACGAGTCGTGAGCTACCAGTCACGACAGCTGAAACCAGCCGAAAAGAATTACCCTGTCGATGACAAGGAGCTTCTCGCGATGCGCTACGCTCTGATTAAATTCCGAGTATACCTGCTCGGCGAGCAGACGTTTGCCGTCTACACGGACCACGCGTCGCTGCGCACCGCGATGAAGAGCCCGCATTTATCACAGCGTATGGCACGTTGGCTGTCCTTTTTCGCTGAGTATAACTTCGTTGTTCATTACAAACCCGGCAAGAATAATATTCTTGCCGACGCGCTGTCACGTCGCCCTGATTACCATCCAAGACGCGAAAAGGGTCATCAGATACCTGACGACGACGACGAAGATGAAGATTGTGCCTGCTGTGTCGCCCTTGGTATCAACTCGACGATTTCAGCTCCAGTGTTACCACTCCGTCAGCAGATCGCTGAGGCGTACGGAAACGACCCGTTCTACGCGACCATTATCGCGCATCTCCGCACTCCTATCACGGAGTCGTTGAAGAATTTGACGCGTCCGACCCGCGACCACATCGAGCGAGATGCACTCGATGGCCCGTTATTGACGTATACGATGGACCGATTCGACTCGCCGCGTGTCGTCATACCAGCTGATGACGACCTTCGTGCTCGCTTGGTCCACGAATACCATGATGCACCCGTCGGCGGTCATCTCGGCCGCGAGAAGACGTTCGGTGCGCTTTCTCGAGACTTCTACTGGCCTCGCATGTATAAGTGGATACGGAAATGGGTCCGTTCCTGCGAGATCTGTCAGCGCGTCAAGCCTTCCTCTTCGTCACAGGCTCCGCTTCGTCCGTTGCCCATCGCCACGGAGGCGTGGCGATCTGTCAGTATGGACTTCATTTTCGGGTTGCCGCGGGACGACCAGGGGCACACAGGCGTCCTGGTCCTCGTCGATCGATTCAGCAAGATGGTGCATCTTGCTCCGGTCGCACCCCAAGTCACAGCGGAAGACACGGCACGTCTCTTTCTCGACCTCGTATTCCGGCATCATGGCCTGCCGGAATCTATCGTTTCCGACCGTGACCCGCGATTCACGTCCGCGTTTTGGGATCGGTTCTTTGAATTGCTTGGTACACGCCTGTTGATGTCGACAGCGGCCCATCCGGAGACGGATGGGCAAACGGAGAGGGTCAATCGTGTGCTTGAGGCCGTTCTCCGAAGCTACGCCACCTTCTTTGCCACATGGAGTGACTTCCTGCCACTCGCTGAGTTCGCAATCAATAACGCCGTTCATGCGTCAACAGGGTTGACGCCGTTCTACGTGAATAACGCGCGACATCCGCGCGTTCCTGCGGTGCTCGCATTCAGTCCGGCACTTGGGAGCGGCGGCTCTACTCTTGGAGGGGGAGGAACTGAAGGAGCGCCGAGTAACTCGGCGCTGGTGTCGAGTGAAGATGGTGCGCGCACGAGCACTGACAGTAACGAGACTGATGAGATATCGCATTTGATACCGCCAGTACCGGTACCTGGTACCGGTACATCCGAGGATGTTGAAGTTGCCACCGCCATTGCTTCACGAACGCGCTCACATACTACGAGTGCCACGAGACCAAGCACGGCCTTGCCTTCTTCGCTGCCAGACGCGACGAACAACGTCGCGTCTACCGTCGCTAACTATGCTCCAAAGGAAACTGCTTCGCCGATCAACTCCGCCGCAGTGTCGGAGTTTGTATTGCATCGTCAAGCCGTCACGAGGTTCGTCCGTGACGTGCTGCAAGCGGCCGTGGATAAGCAGAAGGAAATGCAGACAAACGGGGTCAGAAGAACACGGCTATCTTCCGACGAGGCGACAGAGTCTTATTATCGACCGATGGTATTCAATCATCGGCCGTGACGAACTTAGGCGCGAATAAACTCGCTCCAAGATTCATTGGTCCGTTTAAAGTCATGCAAGTTCATGGAGATGCCTACACACTAGACATACCAACGGCGATGCGCCTACACCCGACGTTTTACGTCGGGCGCCTCAAGCCGTATCGCCCGGCGGATCTCCCTGATCTCCATCCGGGCGACCGCGGGCGGGCTCGTAGTCCGACATCCCAAGCTTGCGACGTTGACGACGACTCGGCCCAAGACCTCTCTGCTCGGGCGTCGGCACGGTTGCCTGTGGTGAACCAAACTTGGCCGTCTCCAGCCGTCTCAAACGTTCACAAGCTCTCGACGATCGCGCTGCGCTCGTTGAGCAACCTCCGTCGCTGCGCTCGCGTCCTCGCGAGCGCTATCCGCAATATTCTGCGCCTCCAGCGCGTCGTCCCTCGCCTGCTGCGCCTTGGCCATCATCAGTCGGTACTGCTCCAGCGTCAGTCGCTCTTGGTGATGCGACGACTCGTCGCCACGGGACGCCTCAAGATTCGGCGAAACCGACGAAACCGATGAAACCGGCGGCCCTTCAGAGTGATCTCTCTGAAGCGACTGCTCGCCCCCAAGGCGCGACCTTTCGCCGTGATGGTCCGCCCCCGCTGATTGACGCGTCGGGCGCTCGGCGCTGGATCGCCGAGCGTATCGTGGATCACGATACGCGTCCCCGCCATGATGTTGGTATCCGGACGACGAGTAAGAGACCGCGTTCCACTGAGAAGCACTATCGCGTCCGCTGGCTGGGATATTCGTCAGCGGAAGATACGTGGGAGCCGCGTAGCGCTTGATGGAAGATATCCCTGATGTGGTGCGAGAATATGAGGCCTCGCTCGCTCTGGTGAGCGCGAATGGTGTCGGGCCCACTGCCCACGATCCGCGAGCGACTGCGCTCGCGGCCACGCGATTCAGTCCCATTATATCCACCGTGGCGACCCCAAGAGCGATTGTGACTGTCTGAACGTCCGCAGTCGCGCGAGAGGTCGCGGCTCCGCCTGCCGCGACTACAAGAACGATCTCGACCATGACAGACCTGCGCCTGCGTCAGCTGCGAGAGAGAGCGCTCGTAGCGCCCGATCCAGCGACGCCCGATATCGCTCAGGGGCCAACGACGAACTTGGTCGTCCCACTCAGCCAGTGTGGGTCGCTGGCGAGACGCGGAACATGTCAAACAGCCTCCCCGCAGATGAACGAAGCAGATGCGCCACTCCGTGTTCTCGCGATTCTGCAGATGCGAGTCCGCAGCTCGCCAATAGAATGTTCGCCGCGCCGCTGCTCCCGTGCCTCGAGCCATGACGTGAAGGCATTGCCTTCACGTCGTACCGCGTTCCAGCGTCGTATGAAGGCGCACCACGATCGTTGCAGAGCGTCGTGAGTGTACGAGTGGTCCGTCGACTTGTTCCTCACACCACGATAGCGCGCGAAGTATTCTTTCATGGCTTCAAGCGACTCGGGTCCGTCGGCGCCGTCAAGATTGTACAGCTCCCACGGCTTGAGCTCGGGGTCCATCACGTGAGGCGCCGAGACAAGTCTCGGCGCCGGGTTCAGCGACGGATGCCCGTCTTCCCTGTCGCTCCTGTCCCGCTTGACTGCTCCATCGGTGCTTGCGTTGTGTTCGCTCGGCTGCCCGCTGCCGAGTGGTTTAAGGATGAATTCACGGTTGTGTTCTTTGGAAATTTCTGCGTGTGCGCTACGTCACCGTAAGCGCAACTTAGAGAGGGGGTGATGTAATGGGCCTCACCCTAGTTACATATGTAGATGTGATCAGTTACAAAAGTAGGTACAAAAGCATGCGGCTAGCGCGTGCTGTGTTGTCACTCTCTGATTGGCTGAAAAGTGTTACTTCAGCCAATCAGGAGTTGACCTGCATTTGAGTGGCTCACATGAGGCCAGGGCTCTCGCCCTGGGCCTAATCTAAATCAGAGTTGAATTTGCCCCAAACATAAGACTTGAGTTCATTATAGTGAGCTTCCTCTTAACCTATAGTGTACGCTAGTAACGGTTGCTTTCGCCCCGTTATACATCGCGATGTTCGACAGAGCGGAGAGAGCGGAAATGGGACATGAAGGCACGTAAAAGTCTAATTTGAGGACGTGGCACGCAACAAGACTTCAGCGCAGCCTTGGCTTGATTTTTGCCCTGGCCTGTTTTGCTCGAAGTTTAATTTAATGATTTAACTAAGTTTTACGACGACAATAAATAAATGTTAGTACTCTAAATAGAGAGAAAAATATTGCAATATTCTGTACTGACTCATAGTAAACACTAAAAACGCATGAAATTACTCACCCACACTTTTACGTTTTGGCTGTACTGTACAAAACGTAAAGCTGTGACAACATGTGACGAGATTGATGAAGACCTGCGATTCAGCCTGGACAACAGACTATGCTTTAGCTCGTTCTACGAGCGATATCCAAGCTTTGTACAGACAGTACCCACAAAAGCCCCCTTCAACGATTTATATTCTACAGGTACATGCTACAAGCCGACACATTTATAGTGGGATTTGTAAAGAAACTGTATATATTAGAAATAGTAAAGCAAAGGTTAGTATTTTCTCAGGGGCGGAAATTTTGTGGGTACTGTCTGGATATCAAAAACGTTCTTAGTACAGCGCTACAAGCCATACACATGCAATGAAGATTGACTACCGAGGAGGAAGAGGCGAATGTAGGGCTACAGAAGCTTAGACTGTTGGTAGAGGCACATGCAAATTGGCTTCCCCAATCCCCTTTGCTAGGCCTACAAGCCACCACTTTTGGTTCCATTATAGTTTTATCGGGCGACTTTCAAAAGGCCCCAGTATGCCAATCATCGCCTGGATGCTCTTGGCGGAGCACACGACGAATGCAGACTTCGTGAAGCACCGAGCAACAGACTTGTGTTGCTCTTCAGCATACGTTAAGCGCAATGTGGACGACTGTAACATTGGTGCAGCTGACCACGCTATGATTGAAAGACGACTCGAATGTACGAGCCCATCGTGTGCGAAAAAGGAAGACGCTGATGGAGGTTTACTGTGCGAAGTCCAGTGGAAGTACTGGCAGTGTGAGTCGAAGCCTGCGTGGTGCGTATACAGCAACGGTAAACAACATTTGAGCGACGAGGAAGCTTGTGTTGCAGACCATCGAGTACCGATAACACCCGAAGTGAAAGAATTTGTCACTCGGATGGACTCATTCGGTCCGAGACTGCGCGAAGTTTGGAGTAATCTTCGTCGCACTAATGATCTTCCAACACCTCCATTGGGGTTTCCCTCACGACAGCAAATAGCCGATTGTGTGAAGCGGCTTCGAAAGAAAAAATGTCGCGGAACACTAGAAAAGCTGTTAAGGAATTGGTGAAGGAGTTTTCATATTCTGATGGCATCGCTGATGGACGGGCATTTCGTTTTGGGCCTGAGGATGAAGATGACGGTTATCCACGAATTGGAAAGGGGAGCGACGAAGACCCATTCGTGATAGGAGTAACTACGTTTTCGCTGTTGGCAAAAGTGAACCAACTTCGTGGGGATGGCCATTTTCGACTTTTCACACGGACGCAACCTTCAAGCTAAGCGACCTAGGCTATCCAGTTTTAGCATGCGGGCTTTCAGATCGATCGAGGGTCTACCATCTAGCTGCTATTGTAGTTGTGAGTGCACGAACACACCGTGAGTATGAATTCGGCTCCATTGCCAACTTGTACGAAAGAATTTTCCAAATCGCGCTCAGCGTTGATGCAGTCTTAGGCGACGCAAAAGATGCTCAATTTTTTTAGCACTTAACGCTATTCGTAACGTTCCAGCATTTGGGCACAGCACGTACTTGATGTGCTTCTTCCACGTGCTTTATAATGTCCACAAAAGAACAAGACACCCTGAAACATCACCTGGTGTAGCTGTTTTTACTGGGATAATGGATATGCACTATACAACCAGTTACACCAACTGCTGCAGAGTCAAGAAACGTGTTATTTCGGGTTGGAAGGCGGAGCCGTGTTTAATTACATTCGCCAAATACTTTGAAGAACAATGGACTGAAAGTCAGTATTGGAGGTAGCAGATCTTTCATTCTCCGTCAAGTTACACCACTACTAATAATTCAGGCGAGGTTTTCAACGCTACCGCCAAGCGTCACGTTCACCGCAAAGCAAGCGAGATGTGTGCACTTTTGCGTAGTATGATGAGGTTAGCAGAGGATGTCGGGTGCGATGTTCCTTCTCTTACAGCATCTATTGCGGCTGCTACAGTGCACGCCAAATCATTAGGACCGGCATTTTTGGCGTACGTCGCCGGCCGTACCTCGGCTTGTATGAAGAGTTAGGAGATGCTGTTTAGATATGATGCTCCTACAATATATAGCTAGAGGACCCTTGTGCTAACACTGCAGCTTTCCAGCTCCTGGGCATGGCCAGCATACAAAATGCCGGTTTCGATGCCCACGACAAAACTATAGTACTGGATCCTTTTTCTGTCAAAGACACACCTTTTACGAATTCAATACAAACTTCTATATTAAAGTTAGTACTTAGTGAGTCCGCCTTTCTGCTTGATGACCGCAAGACAACGGCGTGGCATGGACTCCACGAGCTTGAGCAGATACTCTTGCTCGATAGAGTCCCATGCAGCGAGGATTGCTTCCTCGAGGTCGTCAACACGTCGGTATTGGCGGCCATGGGAATATACCCGAGCTGCTAGCACCGACCAGGCGTTCTCGATTGGGTTACAATCAGGAGAACGAGCCGGCCACACCATAGTGTTGACATTGTTTTCCAGCAAGAAACCCGCCGTCTCACGCGAGGCGTGAATTGACGCGTTATCTTGCTGGAAAACAAAGTCAGCACCATATTTAAGGTGAGCAAAAGGCAACAAATACTCAGATAGAGTGTAGATGTAGTCACCTGAATTTTGTCGACCACGCAGAATGGCCACTCGCTCTTACCGTCCGCGCTAAACGCGCCCCACACCATGACACTACCGCCGCCATTTTGTCGACGAACGTACGACTGCGCTGGCTGACGCATGTCACGCCAGTAGTACTTGAAACCATCAGGACCGTCGAGGTTGAACTTCTTTTCATCAGAAAAGACAGTATATTTCCATATTCCTACACAAAATGACAACTAGTTAGCATTGTTAACTCGATATAAAGGCAAAACCCAGCCAGCTTACCTGGATTAAGTATGTGCTCTTCAGCCCAGCTCATGCGGGCAGTTTTGTGAGCAGCAGTGAGTGGCAGCGTGCGGTCCATCTTGGTGTAAACCAAATGGTCCACACGCTGAAGCAGCCTTTGCACCGTCCGGACGGACGCCTTGATGTTGAGCTCGGTCTTGAGCTCTGCCGCGAACTTGTCGCCGGCTGCAGCTGCTCGAGCGAGCTGCCGCACCTCTCTCTCAGTCAGTGCTGGCCGCCGCCCTGCCCTTGGTCCTTCTTCGACGCAGTCGGTCTGTGGGCCGCGCTCCTTCTTGATTGCGTGCCGCACACACGAGCGCGAACGGCGGGTTTTCCTTGCGATATCGTGCAGCGATACCCCGCCGTCGTGAAGGCCGACGATCCACCAATACTCTTGGTCGGTGAGGGCTTTGCCACGGCCCATTGAAAAATGAACGGCTGCGAGCAACATCTCGAGCCGGCAGCAACAGCTTGCTTCCACCATTCATGTCCATCTCGATAAGTACGATATTTTAATTTAGAAGTTTGTATTGAATTCGTAAAAGGTGTGTTCTTTGACAGAAAAAGGATCCAGTACTATAGTTTTGTCGTGGGCATCGAAACCGGCATTTTGTATGCTGGCCATGCCCAGGAGCTGGAAAGCTGCAGTGTTAGCACAAGGGTCCTCTAGCTATATATTGTAGGAGCATCATATCTAAACAGCATCTCCTAACTCTTCATACAAGCCGAGGTACGGCTGGCGACGTACGCCAAAAATGCCGGTCCTAATGATTTGGCGTGCACTGTAATGTGGAGATTAAGCAGACTGTTTAATGGATGCTTAAGTCGAAGGCTGTGGCAGTCATTCGTACGTCAGTCGCTACACAAGTACGAGTGGTGCATATTTTGGAGGTTCACATTGACGTAGACGTCATCTCAACTATGCGAAGACTAGCGAGTTCTGTTATTATGGATAACGGTGATCCGCCTTCTATTACTGCGCTGGTACTAGAGAAATCCGAGAAGGCTAAAACATCTCGGTTGTTATCTTGATAGCGTCAAGTGGTCCACTCGGCGCGCACACCGAGTGAATATGCATTCGGATGGCTGGATTGTGGATGTAAGTGCGAATTCTTGTGGCTGTTCGATGCACTTAAAATTTGGAGTTTGCTCTCACATGGAAGTGGCAAGATCTGTGCTCGGTTTCAGTGCTGAATATGAAGATAGACGAATCGGGAAGACGTAAACAGCAGTGACACAGGATATATGCCTGGTGCATCTAGCGCCCCAGTGAACCTCGATACTACAGAAGAAGTGGGTCATGCATATGGAGATATGGGGAGTCGTCCATCCAGCCTACTTCATCCGTTGCTTAACTCAGTGTGCGATAGTATTGCAGGTTTACCCAGCATGGTACTACCTCATTCCGTGCCTTCTCCCTTGGAATTCAGCTAATATTAGCGTAAACGGACTCGCTCATAGGTGTGGCTACCCAACCAACACCAGGCATGCAAACATGGAATGGAACCAACTACCCTGCTACCGACACCTATAATCAGGTACAGCCGTCTATGGTATTTAATCCGAGCGTTGGTACAACCATGATGAGCAGGCCGGAGTCCTGGGAAGAGTACATGGTGAATCCAGTACTGAACCAGAATGTGCAACACTGGGACTACCAGGAGTTTCAGCACCAGCAACTGCTTTCGAGCTCGCATTTCAACAGCAACCAAGCTCCCGTGGATACTACAGACGCTACCATTAACGTACAAATAGCTGCGAACCTCAGACATTTCAGTTCTGCCGGAGGAAGGCCAGCTATAGCATCGCAAGTTCTGTTTGGTCTGCCATCCCCCGTCAGATTGGACGCCCCCCAGTATGCCTCGCGCACTAGAGCTTGAGGCACCCTTAGATGATTATAGCACCGCCAGTCCGTGAGTGAATGCTTTGTAGTGAATCAACCCATGGGGCAAAACCGTATAACTATCACTTGCAGGAATTACTTTGAAGGTAATTCATTTCAGACCCGGTTAAATTGACTCTTCTCGGGTTCATATTATCTCGCGCGAGTTAACTTGAGTCTGGATTCGCATTACTCGCGCAAGTTAACTTGAATCTGGATTCGCATTACTCGCGCGAGTTAACTTGAATCTGGATTCACACATCTCGCGCGAGTTAACCTGAATTGAATTTGATTGTGGTTCGTATCTGGTGGTGGATTGAATGGTCTCCCTTTCCCGCTCCCGCCACACCCGTCATCGCCCACCGCTCACTTTGACTTCGAAAGCATCGGGAGACCCAAGATAAATGATGAAACGTGTATGCATACAAAGAACTAAGGTACAGAAGATTGTCCTCTTGAAGAAGTGGAAGGCGCACCCCGAATGGACGATTGAAGACGCAGCGCGAGAACTAGGTGTGAAGGAATCAACACTACCAGGTTGGAAGAATCGGTTCTGGGACAGGCTTGACGAGGTGGTAGGCTCTGACCGCGTGCGACGAAAAGGAAAAGGGCCTGGACCAAAATGCAAGATGAAGCCTTACGAAGGTAGAGGGATCGAGTACTTCGACAACATGCTCGACGAAGGTGCGACCACTTTCTCGAACATGTTGTTCTACTGTCGAAGTGTCGATGAGTTCGTGCAGGAATTTCCGAACACTGAGAGTCAGCAAACATGGGTTCACCGGTTCATTGAACGGTATTCTAAAACGCTCAACTGACCCGCCGGAAATCTGGAACCTACAAGTCATCTCTCCGCTCATGCTGTTCAGCTTACGCTCAGTACCGGTACGCACTACAATATTCGATCTGAAGCTGCTATGACTGAAACTAATATGCTTTGCGTTTATGGGTAAAATTGCCCTATGATTTCACTAAAAATATTCAAGCACAAAACGACATTGTTGACGCCACAAACGAGGGGCGATGGTTGTCATGATGGCAGCCAAAACGGAAATCACACGGGCTGCGATACTGGAGCGCAAAGTGATACGGGCCATGGCGGAGACACAAAGGCAGGTGGCAATGATGATGAAGGCGCCAGCAGCAGTGGTGACGAAGGCGCCAACTACAGTAGCGATGAAGGCGCCCGTAGCAGTGGCGATCGAGGTGCCAGCAGTAGTGGCAAAGATTACACTGGTGGCAGTTGTGACGAGAATGGCGGCTGCAACGAAAGTGATTATGAAAATCGTGGTGAACGTGAAATCGGCGCTAATCGAGGTCCTTTGTGTGGGAATGTGGAAAACCAAAGCAAAAAACAAACCTCAAGCAAGACACAACTTTTGTTCCGCCAGCGTCTCCCGAAATCTACCATTGTTGTGGGCTGGTCAAATGGAAGTGAGTACATTCCCCTGTTTTCTGAAGATGTCGAAAGTCTTCTTCCCGATTCACAATTAACGGGAGCCGTTCTCGATTATGTTATTCGTCGAGACATGGCGAATGTGTTTGGCATCGTTAACACATGCTGGCGACGCTATTTAGGTTGGCAGATATAGCATGGAATGAGGAGAAACCCCAGCTAAAGGAAAACGCTGCGGAGGGTTGATTAGCTTTGTGAAATGCTACCCATACGTCGTTCTCCCTATTTCTGCTAGAAATAACTATAGCATTCTCGTGATTGAAAATGCGTTGCGAGATGGGCCCACCGGGCTGTATTATATCGACAGCATGCCTGGTGCCCATGACTCTACCCTGGTGTTCAACATAGTGAAGTGGCTGTTATCGAAAGAGCGAATGGCGTCTGATGATTCATCGCGATGTACGTGGACTTGTGATGTTCTCTCTACAAAGCCAAGACATACAATTAATGTGGACTGCGGGGTTATCGTGCTGCACTATATGAACATAATTTCCAAGAGCTCACCTGGGGTCTAGGCTGGGGCTCGAAGAGTCCTCGCCGCTTTCTCACCGTAGTCATCACGAAGATACAATGACAGATACTCTCTTCTCGGTGTCACTGACGCGTCGTTCACGATGTCGGCACAGCTTTCCGGTCTGGTACACAGCTACTTCTGTACCGGTCCCGCCTCCACATGTCCGTCGGTGCAGGGCTTGGACCAGCAGCGCGTCCTCCGTGGGCGATAACTCGAGGAAGGCCAAAGGCTCCCAGAAGTGGCTGGCCGCGACTTCTTCCAGCATTCCGTTTAGGTCCAGATGCGACGTGTGGGGCGGCGTTGCTTAGGCTCGTGAACGGCGGCTTGGCGGCCTGCGGGGCCATGAGCAGCATCCTGGTCGAGGAGATGCCGCGCGCTATTCAAAGATGTCTGCGTCGGACACGGGCGGCAGCGGCCGAGTCGTAGAGTGCCCTGTCTCGCCGATGCTTGCTACAGCTGCGTGCATAGCAGCAGATTTAGCGCGCCTTTTCAAGGGGTTCAGTTTTGGTGGGACCCCTTTTTGTATTTTTGTTTCACCCCAAACGGATTTTGTTGGAGCCTTTTACACTTGCGAGACCTCATGGTCACATCATTTACGACAATTCAACAAGGCGGCCGACAGCCTTGCCAACCTGGCCATGGACACCAAGACCAACATCCAAGTACTGCAGGACGATGTGCAGCACCTACCGACACGATGGACATCGGGGCAAGACTTCCTCAAGGGGATGTCTCGCATCGGATGACATACATCCGACAGAAGGGGAAGTTGGTCGACCTACTGGCGCGGAGTATCTCCACACATTGGCCTGCGCCGAGTATGCAGCTGGCAAACCAACAGATGATAAGTATGCATCTGCTGCCCGGGTATTCTCTGGGTCGATAGTAACTAGCTAACTGATTGCAATACACCTCACTGCAAAACGAAGCGAAACGTCGTCGCGCGACTGAAGTCGTATGGCTGTCGCACAGACACATTCACGTGCACCTTCACATGGTTTTGCTAGTTCGTTTCGACGACAAACGTTCATCCACATAAATGCTGAACATCTAGTGGCATGATATCATTCCCAACACGGTGCAGTTTCAGTCGCCACCAGGATTTTCGCTTCAAGCGAAAATCCTGACTACTGAACACACAGTTGTGCTGGTCTTACCTTAGGGGGCGCGTATTTAGCTGTTCGCGTCATTTCAGGTGACTCCTCCGACCAGAACCCCAACTCGCGGTGCCCAGGCGTTGGTTTTGGACGGTACTCGTTCTTCTTCTCGACCCAGTCGATCGCAGCAGCAACCATATACAAGGTCATCGCATACTACTACTCGTCTTGCTCAGGCACCCCTTACTATGTCTATGCAGACGTTCCGGAAGACCTCAACTGTACGACCGACTCGTCATGTCCGACTTTGGTAAGTGTTGGCGACTCGAACATGCATACTTCAACATCCTGCGTCGCAGACTACCAGACCAACATCTGGAACTTATTTGGTGACTCGAACGGCGTGCTCGTTGAAAAGTATGAAGATAGTGGATGCTTAACATTGTCTACCGTCCAAGCGTATGTCCCCACCGGCAACTGCGAGGTCATTTATTCCCAGGAATACGTAAAGACGCACATCTCCAAGACGAATGGATCGGCATCGATTGAATACTCGCTAGACCCAAGCTGCGAATACCCCTACTATAATGTTACGACGGACAAGGACACACTCAAGAACCATGCGTGTGTTGACTCGTTGAAGTGGTATACGAACATGGATACGGGCTCCGACACAGCCAGTGGCTCGAGTGTCGGTGTCGATGGCAGTAACAGCACGACTCCGTTGACCACCTCGACCACGAGCTCAAACGGTCTTAGTACTGTAGCGACCATCGCCATTGTCGCTGGTGTCATCGTCGCCGGGCTGCTTGTTTTCGTGATTACAGTCCTTCGATGTTGCTCCATGAAAGCCAAAGCCTCGCAATACGGAGATGTCTCGCAGCAGCGAACACAGAGTTACTTTTCTGAAGGAGCGGGTAGTGAAGAAGTTCTGCGAGGCAAAACAGGGCTCTGGGATGACGACGTTATCACTGCCGCTCGTATTCCGCGTGACAAAGTGCGTGCCTCGAAATTGCTCAGTCGCGGCGCCTTTGGCGAGGTATACCTGGGTGTCTTCAATGATCAGCAGGTCGCCATCAAATCGCTACCTGCGGACACACGCAAGGATCTGCGCCAAGTGAATGCCTTCCTGGCCGAGGCGAAAATGACTGCTATGATGGATCACCCACACATTGTGCACTTCGTGGGTGTGGCTTGGGACTCGCTCGCCGATCTATGTGTCGTGTTGGAATATATGGACGGCGGAGATCTGCGCTCGCTACTGCAAGAGTACGAGACTAAAGGCCACCCCGTGGGTTTTGACCGCACCAAAACTCTCATCGCATTGCACGTGTGCCACGCACTCGCGTACTTGCACTCGCTGGAGCCACCCGTGATCCACCGTGACTTGAAATCGCGCAACATCCTCTTGAGTCGAGAAATGGAGGCCAAACTCATTGACTTCGGCATTTCGAGAGAGAAACTAGACACCACGTTAACTGCCGGCGTGGGCACGTCGCTCTGGATGGCACCCGAGGTCATGATGGGCGAACATTACGACACCAAAGCCGACATGTTCTCCTTGGGCGTCGTGCTGTCCGAACTAGATTTGCACTCAAAGCCGTATGCACAGGCCCAGGTTCAAAGCCGTACGGCGACTGGGCGCGTCATGTCAGACGCCGTCATTCTCCAGAAGGTGGCCATGGGATTGTTGCAGGTCGAGTTTTCTGAGGCAGGCACCAGCTCGATGGCGGAGATCGGTCGAATGTGTGTGACCGTCGACCCGAAACAGCGCCCCACAGCAGCTGAGACGCTGTACGAACTTCAGATCATTTTAGCTAAGGAACTTGCATGACCTAGTGCTGTTGCGTGTCAACCAAATCTACCTCATAACTAACGAACGACCTTGAATGAATGACCAAGTATTTAGCTTGAAACTTTTCCATCCACCAAGCCTTGATGGTTCCGATATTGAATTTAAAAGTGAGGCACCTTCCTTCTGCAATATCCACTTCGGTACATAAGCTATTGGTTTGTCCTTTTTCAGTACTTCTACCTACTAGCAAATGAACCAAGTTATGTCAACTTCGAATCATCCCAATCATGTGCGTTTGCTACGTTCTGCTACATGGAGTAACTACGGCTATCATTCTCGCAACTTGCAGATCTGGAGCGACCGTTCTCCGATTGAGTGTACTCGTAGGAGATGCTGGTGATGGCGACGATGATCTACAAAGCGTTTTGAACAACGCGGATGAAGAAGGAAACCTGGACGTCGCTGAAAACCAAGAAAGACGAGGAACTCTGAAAACTCCGGCCGAGTAGATCGCGAAGTGTCTGTCAAAATAGAAGACGTTTGGGGAGGTATAGAACATATTGTGAATTTCGAGTCTTACTTCCAAGACCAGTGGGAGGTGGAAAAGCTACAACGAAGCATATTTTACCAAACAACTTGACGACATACGCTGCAAGTCGTGTTCGCCCGGATGTATCTCGTTCAAGCGGCTTTTTGGGTTGACATACTTTGTTCAATGTCTTGATTCTGCAGCACTGAGTTACGATCAACATGTGTTCGTCGAAAGTGCAATCGCATTATCTTGAGCTTTCAAGCAATTCTGTTTGGCAACCGCCAACACCATTATTGTTGTTATGAGCCCACCCCCGGTTTCGAGACGTTGAAGACGAATGACCGATCTTGGAATACGGTTCGTGCAACCATCCATGCGACAGCATTTTTGTGCTAATGATTCCGCTGCCGATACAAGAGTCATGTGCACGTTAACAGCTTCAGTTGGTGGCATTCATAAAAAGGTCCTAGTTATACCGTGCGCGCGTTCTGGGGACGGAAGGTTGCACGTTACGTTTGGACAAATGCAGCAACAAGCTGTCGAGTGCGACTACGACCGAGCTTATTGAAGCAGTTTTCGAAACATACAATGCCTCGGATCAACGTTACGTCCTTATCTGATGCCGCAGCAAGACGCCACGCTAGACGAGAGCACCACAGCAACAACGTCATCACGCGACTGAAGTAGTATGGGAACACAGATACCTTCACACGGCGGTCCCAGACTTTGCCCTCCCATACAATAATGTCTGGTAAATTAACGGTGGAGTCGAAGAAGATGCCGCATACGATATATATGTGCCCGATCATAAGCAAGACGATGACCGGAGCGGCGTAACAAACACGCAGGTGCAACTTCTCTCTCATGACAGGAGTTAATGCATCCAGAGTGAGAGCCCAGTGGGCCCAAAGCCACCATGCAATCATCACAAGTGTGTGTGATGGATTCCACCGATAGAGCAACGCGATACAGAGGTTGGCAGATGTGATCTGAAAGGAGTAAAATGCGAAATCGAATGAGAAGACCAGCATACGAAGCAGTTTGCGATGATAGAGAGCCTCGAATGGTGCTGTGAATAAAATCGTGCAGATAAGAGCGACAGAAGCCCATTCGAGGCTTTGGTTCTGGGAGTCAACCCTCGAATTCCATTCCCATAAAGGAATTAGGCACACGATCAACAGTCCAGTGGCCCCGACAACGTACAGAAAAAACAAACAAAGTGTTGGAATCTGCCTGTTTGCGATTGATCGAATGGGGAAGACAACAAAATTCGCAGTAAACGTGTGTCCAATTTTGACGAGCTGCATGTGTTGGATGGTAGTCATGCGAACTTCTGGTGATGCCACTCGCATTTCTCCGGTAGACTTGACGCGTATGGAGGATATTGGACCTGATCTTACGTCTAGATCGTGAGATGCCTTCACTGCAAGCACCTCAAATCTCAATCCAACTCGAAGAATAGCGCACTCGATATGAGCGCCTCGAGAGTCTGATCGCAGCACGTTGCGTTTCCTGTAGCCGATTTTGGCTAACAGCAATACGAGTGTCACCGATCCATTGCCCACGATATCCAAAATGTCGAGGACGAAGTAGCCGTTTTGGTTTTCGTATGTCAACAGAGGAACCTTTCTTCCACCATCGATGTGACCCAACATCACCCACACGAGATCAATCAAGACAGGAACAATACCAATGAACACAGTGATAACATAGTAGCGAAGGCCACGCACCTGACCATCGATCAAAAGAGGTTCTGGAATGCTAACCAGTCGACCACAAATCGTGGCATGCGCAGATCACCGACAAACGCCATACGCATCACCAAGGTCAGGGTGGAGATAATGGCAAAGGACCAAAAGTCGAACGTGCGCACCACAAGTCGGACAATATCATATCGCAGCGTGCTAAAACTTCCAACAGCCATCGGGAGCCCAAGAGCGAAGCTCAGCAGCGATAAATATTGTCCGATCGAAGCTTTCAAAAGCGTATTAACGATGTTCAGCCACAGCCCAACCACAGCGGCTACCATCAACGGCTTATGGTATCTCTTGAGGATGTCGAAAACAGCATCGTCGACTTTTTGAGGCAGCATCTGTGCACGAAGCGACTTGGACAGGTCTACCACTGGCAATGCACTAGTTGGAACCAGCTCGTACGTCAATTCCTGCGTGTGAATATCTCTCACCGTTGCCACCATTGACGACAAATGATAAATACTCCTTTATCGGCAGTACATGTGCTGGTACGAATGGCATTTTTAACTATTTTGGAGGCGACAACCAGCCATTTTGAGATTGTTGCGGTCGTGCACGCCAACGGACGTTGGCAAAAGGATCGCAACCTCCGCCCCTTTGCACCGATAATTCAGTGCATCGACTAAGAAGATGCTACAAGAAGGCTTAGGCGAGTCCGCCGCAAGTACCAAGAAAGTGTTGGTGCATGTGCAAAGTTGGTCCAACTCGCATCGGTCAGACCGAATGCACTCACCCTGCGGGAATACCGAGAAGCGTTGGAGGTAGAGATTTAAAAGTGATTATGATAATGCAGTTTGGTTGTGCTTTAGATACTAACCGTGTCCATGAGAGTCTAGGAATGCCTGAAACCAGAGGGTACTGCACCAATGAAGATACTCGGCTTTCAGCTTGCAGGGATCGCTCCAGGCTGCTCGACCCACGAAGTTTGGCGCTTTATCCTGGAAGCATGTATCACAGAGCTAGGAAGTTCCGAGAACACGTCGGTGTTAGCCGCTGCAATTCCTGTACTTGCACTTGTCCCCGTGCCTCTGGTGTTGAGCTTTTTGCTCTCTCCTGAGAGAGAGCCCATGAACAAACTGCGCACAATTCTGACGCATGAGGACACGCAAGTACGATGCTGTGCTATTGAGACGCTGTCGAAACTAACCCTGGATGTGGTGATCAATGTCGCTGGCGATGGACTATTTGTCTTCCCCTTTGAATCGCATGAAGCGCGAATTTGCTGTCAACAAGATGTGGAGACGTTGGTGAACGACTGCTGGAAACTCATTTTCCACACGCTCTTCCTCGATGATGGCCAGTTGCATGATGCCGGTTGGGTTGTGGGCACTGCGTTCACATCCCTAGCGAACTTGTTTGCACGGTCTAGCTCAATGGCATCATTCTTCCCAAGTTTTCGAGAGGCAACGCGTACTCAAGCGCCCGTGGACGATGTGACTTCCATGATGTTTAAGTACGCGTTCCCACGCATTCGAGCCTTGGTCACTGCCGCCCAAGCATTGCCCATGAAATACCAACCGGATGCCATGCTCTGGATTGCAATGCTACTTCACATGATGATGGAACGTAGTGGTGCACGATGCCCTAGTGTAAGTGTGCCGTTCGTTGAAATTGATGTCGTTGACGATAACAACCCCGATGGAGCGGATAACGACGAGGATGACGAAAATCATGCGTCTACAGAACCCGTTCGCGTAGATGAACTTGTGAGCGATCTACTTGAGTCCTGGGCCATTCGCACGATATCGCGACGAGTGTCACTTGCACAAGCCACTAGCATGTGTCGCGCCATCTTTATTTTGTTGGCACACCCTCTTCAGTCATTCACTCGCATGCGGTGGGCTGCTCAACTTGCTAACCACCTTATCGCACAGTGTTACGTTGCGAATAAAAATCCTGGAAGTGGTTCAGGGTCATCCGAGCTCATACATGAGCTCTCAGTCATGCTAGTGAAAGTATTTGCGTGGTTATCTGGCGTCAACTGCCAGACACTTTTTGTTCGTGCAACTGAAGCACTCTATCTCCTCGACCAAGAACGGGACCGACGTGATCTTGTGCAAGCTCTCATGGACACAATAACCACGCATGTCGTAACAAATCGGGACTTCGAGCTGCTTCAGGGATTGTGCACATTGACGTTCTTCAGACAGCCAAAGGGATTTTCCAGATTATCTCCGCGTACCAATGGTTCTGAGGTGGTTCGTGCACTCTTTCAGGCTCTCAGTTCAACATCTCCGTTGACTTCACCTCCTCCACGCAGGGCTCTTGAACGGCAGGTAGCACAGCTTGTAGCGTTAAGGGTATTTCGAGGACTTCTGTTGCTAAAGCTGGGTGGCTCCGCCGCTACCTCGCCCAAGGCGTATCGTCGATCCTTGGAAATCAGTGAAAATGTCGTCTACTATGCGGGGCTTTTGACAGCACATTTTCAGGGCATCTTCGACTGCCCCGAACTTGCTCTTCGAGAATCTCTTGACTTCTTCCAGCACGAGCTGTTCCCAACCATGAGCCAAATTGCTTCGCAATGTGCTCGTCTTCAGATACTTTGATTGGCGTGCGGCTTCACCGCAATTACGCACCACAAGTGCCTTTGGAAGCACTGGCGAAGGAATTACAACATGAGACTGGCCGCCTATTCATTGCCATTTGGAACGACGACGACGAGATGGAAGGCGCAACGTTTGATAACGGATTACTAGGCTGTGGTAGTGCTACAGCAGAGGAGATACCTGCTAGTCGGAAGCGCGCAGGGGATGCGAATATGGTCGATGCATTAATGGTGCTAGGCGACTGTATCGCACTTCTTGCCCAGCTCCAGCCTCACACTCAACCCCAATTATTGCAGATGTGTGAAAAATGATCGCGGCGCTAACGGCGTCGGGGGTTCACCAGCAACCACATCTCAACAATACCGAATGTACGTTGCTGGCATTAATCACATTTGATAATGTTTATATTTGTGACTAACTTGACTGATTTCATGTGCACTAATGCAGCGTCGAGGAGGTAATATCACTCCTTTCGGAACCGCCAGCGACAGATACGTTGTCGACACCAACTCCTAAAGAAATTTTTGATCCACAAGATACCTTTCTGCCGAGGAAACAGATTGAGGACGACGATGAAGTTAGTTGCAAGAAGCAGCCCTGTGATGAAGACTATCGTGAACCTATCACTGTCACGGGCAGCGCTGATCCAGTATCGGTTCGTATTTCACACTATCATCCTATGATTGACAAGGAAGAGGTTGTTGCGCTCGAAGTCAGCTGCTGTAACCTCACTACCTGGCCGCTAACCGACCTCGAAGTCCAGCTCCACCCGCTCGGAGGGGTGGGCGTTGTTCAATGCGTGGATGCCTCCAAAGATTTGAAGTTACGTCTCTTGCGTACCGGAGAAACGATTAGTGTTGGAACCAGCGGCGGCAGCAGCAGTTTGCCACCTTTGGGGTGATTAAAGCCGAGAAGCGATTCCGGGTGTGCAGATTCACTCAAGCCACCTTCTTGATTCAAGCGGTCTTTGCTCAAGAGATTGAAGGCGACGGTGGCGAAGCAGCCGAAAACTCCTCACCGACAACGATTCGCCTGGCCTTCAGTGATCGTTATGTACTTCGGTTCGATGCACTACTACGATTACCACAACCACAGTTTGCTACCACGACATTTTTCCAGCACTGCTGGCAAACGTACGACTTTTTCAGTCTTAGCTTTATTTTATTTTATATTTGCAGTGATACTAACGAATTGTTCATCTCTGTTGTTGTAGTGCCAACTCAAATATTTGGTGGCACGTAAAGTCGCAGAAAGAAAAAGGTCTGGTGGCGAGCAATTAACAGTATGTCAGCGCGTGCTTCACTACATGAACGACAGGATTGCAGCCGTTCAGGATCTAATTCTTGAGCTGCCGATGCATTTGCACGTACGTTAACATTCTTCTCATCGATCCAGTCGTGGCCGTATCATGCACTCACCCAATCCGAATCCGTTTTATTTAGATTGCAATGCTGACGCAGACACGATGGGGTTACTACGTCGCCGCGACACTCACAATGAGCGCCGACTCCGACGTGTCCCCGTCCTCCTCAGCGACTAATTGGTCGGGCATCCTGGAAATCCGCTCGACCTGTGAGAACACCCACGAGTTCGAGCGATGGCCCAAGGACACCACTCGCATTTTCGTCGGGGACCAAGTACGTCTCTGCACTGCGCCAGTGGTGGCATCCGGTGCTCGCGACGAATTTGACCGCGTCGCCAACGGGGCCATCCCTTCATCGATGCTGTCACCTCCACCCGTTAACTCGTTCTCAACATCAATCCCCACTCCAATGCAGCCGATCGTAGTCACCGACAAGATGACCTCGTTCTCCAAGCAAGACCCCATCTCGAATATCGCTCCGGAATCCCGAAGTTTTGGCCGAATGTCGTCATTTGCTCGCACTCACCCCGAACAAGTTCGAGCGCCGGAAACCATCACTTCACCCGACCAACCCTTCGGCACCTTCCTCTAACATCAAGGTCAAGTTCGTATAATATGACCTTGAATTATACATGTACATGTTTTAACTTTTTAAAAGTAAACAAGTTTCCTGCAACTTCAACACGTTGAAGTGGCTACACTCCACTATAAAAATCAATCCCTTCTCTCTCATTGGCTAATCCCGTCGAGGAGCTCATTTACCAAGCAGAAATCGACTGACTCAATGGACGCCGAGAGTGAGGGTGAGCGCGTGTACCGGCCGCTGCTGTTCCAGTCCTCGGGCTACGCGAGCTCGGAGCTCTTCCGTGACTCGTACGAGATGCACTCGCGGCTGCCGGCGGCGTCGTCGTCCGCGCCGCTGCTGGGGGCGGATGCGGCGGCCGTGGATTTTGCCGAGCCAACGCACAAGAAGCGCCACGGCTTCAAACCGCAGATCCGCCTGGAGACGCTGTCGTCCAGGGCGGCGACGGCCGTGCTGTGGGTTACGTATGTGGCCTTCTTGCTGGCGCTGGCGCTGCCGTATCTGCAGAGCAGAGGCTACTTAGAAACAGTAGGTTAACTAGGGTAGATATTGAAGAGCTTTGTTGAGTTTTTTTTTACTTACACTTTGTGTTTTTATTGATTTTGGTAGGCGGTGGAGCTCCCCGGGGAGTGTGTAAGACGGAGAGAGTATCGAGAGAGCCGTGCATTGAAGTGGATAGAGAGAGGGGCATCGCGCAGTGGTCGGCGTACATCGGCAATGTGTCGAGATATGCCGGGTCTATTGAGATCAAGCTGGATGTGAGAGAGCAGGTGAATGCGTCGAGCTCGGCGGCACTGGTGTTAGAGATGATGGAGAGCAACACGGTGCAGGAGCTGGAGCGGGTGGGAGCAGCGTGGAGGATGAATCGAGATGCAAACAGACAGAAGAGCACGGCTAACGAGGCGGCGAGTGACTCTGAGATTGAGGGCGGGGAACTGGACGAGGAAGTGGGGTTTGTCTTGCGCTACGACGCAAGGCTGTACGGCATTGACCTCGACGTGGCACCAGTCTCGAAAGATCTTATCGCTCATGAGCGCAACCAAAGTAGCTGGATTGAATGCCGTACGGGTGGACCGTGCGAAATTGTGCAACTACTCGAGATAACACAGGACATCGATCGGCTGGTAAAAATATGTAGAAACTACTTGATGGCTCCTGTGCTTCAAGACTAACATGTGTGGGTGCCGGTTGTGTGCAGGGTGGCAGTGGATACGGCGCATATTTGGTTTTTGTTATTTTTCGAGGGCTGTACCCGAACGTATTCGGCAAGGATGTGGTTTATCAGTTCGCGTATACGTATGTAAAGTATTCTAGCGCCTCTCGTTAAATTTGTTGCTGACTAATTTGTGTCTGCTTTGTGGTATTGCAGAAAACCATCAATCCACGTGGGCGAAGTCGTTGTCCGCGGAGTGCTGGTCCTAGCATCCATTTTGGCGCTTCCTTGCTGGTTCATATCAGTGTTAAACTTTCACGGAGGTTCCTGGAGCCAAGTTCTTACGGTGCAGAAGTGGCTGCTAGGTCTGGGTGTTGTGCTGTTGCTGTGGCAGAACCCAGTGTATGCGGTATCCGAGTTATACACAAATGTGAGCATGCGCACCCGGTTCGTGTCAATCACGTGTGAGTCCTTCGCGGAGGCGTTCTTCTACGTTTTCTGGTTGAATCTAATGGACCAACACAGTGGAGATTTCTCATCTCGAAGGTGTGCATTTGCCTCGAAGATGGCATTTGGGTTGATACTTTTGCTGTGGATACCGCAAAGACAATGTTACGGATGCCAAAACTATTTTTCCGGGCGGAGGCAGTACCCTCGGCTCGTGATTTTCATCACGAAGAGCTTTATGTGCTTCTCGGATTCACCCGAACTGGGTTGGTGCTCGTTTGGCTCGTGTGGATTATGACAGTTGGGTCACGATCGGGGCGGCACTTGAAGGAGCTACCCTACATGGCGACTCGATTCAAGCAACTATCGTACCGATTCCTCGTGCTACAGACATTGCTTATTCTCGTCTACGTGTTTGTGCTATCGGCTCTGCAGATATTTTACCTGGGAGAAACCTGGTATTTCGTTGGGTACAACGCCTTCATCCAGGATTCTGTACACGCGTTCGCCAAGTTACACACGGGCCACCCTTCGCTGGGAAAGTTTGTGTTTCTTTCGGTATATGTGTACTTGGTGATGTTTGTGCATTTGCCTCCACTTGCGGGAGACAGCACCGGGCTGCTAGCATCTACAGCTTTTCACGTTGATGAGAAGCCACGTGTGGACTCGTATGGCTTTCTCACGCCTGACTCGAATTTGTTTTGTGTGGAAACTGCTGGATGGCTGCTGGAGATGGCATATCAAGCTTATTTTGACCCTCCTGGATGCCCATCGCCAAATGGATATGGCGAGCTAAGTCTTGAGCAGCATGGCTTTGAATTGATTACCCACCTCCGAGTAGGCTGACAGATACTCATGTAGTTGTCGCATGGAGTCAAAAGGACCACCGGCGCTTGGTCATTTCTTTCCGAGGCACGACCAGCAAGGAAAACTGGAAGAGCAATATCCGAGCTGACCAAAACGTGCTTTGGATTAAATCTCGAGGGCTTCGCTGGAGAAGGACGTGTATCGAAAGGGTGAAGGACTTCGCCGCGAAGATACCTTTGGTCAACATGGCATTGCCTCGAGTTCATAGAGGTAAGCAGCACTCTATGCCGTGATATTTTACCGCAAAACTCTTCTAACATCGTGCACTTTACAAACAGGATTTTGGCTCGCATATGAGTCGATTCGAGACGAGCTGAAGGAAGTGACACGGCTTATTCTGGATGAAAACCCCGGCATATCTGTGTATATCACTGGTCACAGCATGGGGAGCTCTGGCAATTTTAGCTGCCTACGACCTTGCAGTAAATTTCAGCATCAAGGTCAACATGTACAATTTTGGTGGGCCTCGAGTTGGTAACCCGAGCTTCCGCCAACATTATGATCGTTGCGTTCCGACAAGCTACCGCGTCGTCATGGATGGCGACATCGTGCCGGGACTACCAAAATTCGTACGTCTACTCGTTTAGTTTCTTGTTCTTATTCTTTGCTGGTTTGCTCACAGTCGTGAATTGGTGTTTTTTACCGTAGTGGGGGCTATATCAGCATCTCGGGACTGAAATCTCCTCGACGTGGCGGGAAACCTGATTGTTGACCCGAGCTTCGTTGAGCGCCATCTGCACAATTCATCGCGTCGCAAAGCGACAATGCACGGCACTAACGTCTATCGAGTGTCAATCGCCAAATGTCTTGAGAACTTAACAGATTCGTAGCGCGTCTCCAAGCTTTTTAACCAGCTTGAACGAGCTTGAACGTTTTGGCAGCAGTAATATATCTAACGAGCGCTGCGGCGACCAAATGCAGCGCTAATTTCTTGACAGTGAAGCGTCACAATCCGTTTCAGAAGTGCTTTCAAGTCGCTGCCGTGCAGACAGCGATCCGATACAGCGAACAAGCAGATTGGGCGCCAACATGTCAGATGGAAACGACCAGCAAGCGCAGGAAGGAGTGATTCGCTCGCACATGGAGCTCGCGGAGGCGGCGGCTAATGGATCCCGTGCGATGGTGCGTTCTCATATTTTTGAGGCATGACCACTTGAGACGGCGACGATTTAATGCGAACTTGTTCGATAACGCATCTTCAGGTGGAGTTCTTGCTCGACAATGGTGTACAAATTGACACCCCTGGAAAGGTTCGTTCAGGGTACTAGAATGATTGCATTCAATCTGAAGAAGAATCCAACGGTGTCATTTCGTGAACTACTAGATGGAACGACGCCACTTTGCGCGGCAGCGCTCTGGGGGAATGACACAATGGTCGCGTATCTGTTGGCCAAAGGGGCAGATGTTGGTGCAAGGAATGAAGGTAAGAGGCTCTCGCCTTCTTTGCTCGTTCAAACCGTTGGTGGTGAACACAAACGTCGTCGTAACGAAGTGGGCTAACATGAATGTAATAGGCACCGGGTGGACGGCGCTGCATGCAGCTGCATTTCAAGAACATGGCAAGGTCGTGCGCGTCTTGCTGGGACACCAAGCCGACCCCAAAATGGTCGATGTCGAAGGACGTAGACCAGTGGACTATGCCAGCATTTCGGAGGCTATTTGGCCCTTCTTCGCAGGTAGGCCGAAGCAAAGCCTTCATCGATTCGTTTCCTCTAAACTAACTCGCTAGTGCTGGACTTCACTCAGCACAAGGCTGCAGTAAGAGCCTGAAGTCGGACCTGGTTGCAACGGGCATTATCCGCAAGATTCCTGACCAGCCCGAACAGAACCAACCCAGCGACAAATTTGCCGACAGTGTACGTTTATTCTTTTAGTGTGTCATCGATTGCGATCTTGGTTCTCATTAGCGTGCTTTTTCTGGCTACAGATTTCCTCTTTTCACGTCCTGGGTCCGCTTACATGAGGGCACAAATGCAGCCTCCACTAGCTCGCCGACAGAGCCCCGTCGTCAAGGTTTGATCCTGTCACCGATTTCATTGTGGTTTCTAATGGCTAACAAAACCCATTGTGGCCAACGCAGTCTCGGGACGGCCGGATCCTTTCAGGCCCCATTGACCCTCTGGGCGACATGCCAGCTGAGTCCAACCAGAGTCACCCGTCCCTGAAGCGAATGGGACTGTGAACGGCTGCGGTGCGTCAAGTGAGACGATTCGACTGGCAAAACGAAAAAAACTACAACAAGAAAGAGAGCTACGACCCCAGAAATCTGCTTTGCTGCATTTCGTCAACGTACTAGGGAAAAAAACATAAAGACCGCAAACTTGTCTTTTCCTGCGACGTGTGCGAACGTTGAAGTGCCTTGAACCAACCTTCGCACGACCTTTCGCAAATGAATGTCGCGCGAAGGGGTCTCGGGGCGCTATAAACAAGAGCCGTACCTGCGGTCCAGAACAAACCCTATCCCGGCCCATTCAATTCTCCACCCACATACTCAATCCTAATCTAATCTTATCAGTCTACGACCCGCGGGACCATTCCCCTCTCCCCGGGTCCGGGCCAGTGCATAGACACGTCGAAGGGAGGGGGTCGTCCTGTGGTGGTGCGTCGAGGGCCGCTCACTTCCTGTATCTCCTCGAGTCCAGCACAGCACTTCGTTCGGAATGGTAAATAGCCCCAGCCGCCCCAATACAAGCCCCTCAATACACTAATTCTAGCAACTAGACCAGAATTTCTAACGCAACGTGCTCCATCTGCATGTGCAGTCGCTTCTTACCAAGGGATCTCGTGTCCTGGCCCAGTCGCTTCGCGCTGGCGCCCGCCCCATGTCGAGCGCCACGGAGCAGGAGGCCAAGGAGCAGATGCACCGATGGAACACCATCTCCAAGGGCATGATCGGCCTCGTGGCGGTCTTTACGGCCTACACGGTGCAGGACCATCTGAGCCACGGCCACCACGAGGAGCACGTGCCCGAGTACCCCTACCTCAAGATGCGCACCAAGCCCTACCCGTGGGCCGAGTCGGACTGCGACCTGTTCGACCACAAGTGCCGCGAGAAGGCCCGCGAGGCCAAGAAGGCTCTGAACTAGGCAGCTAATGGAACGGGAGGGGAGGTCGTGTACAGGCCAGTGGCTCTGCTCTGCTCGACTAGAGCAGTCGACGGTCGGACTTGGACTCTTCTCTTACTTCTGTGCCTGCTTTTTTTTCTCCTTAAGAAGCTCGGACGACGACTACTTCATGACAGAAACAAAGAAAATAAAAACAATCCCAAGTCTTCTTTCTAACTACGATCGCTTGCAGATGAATGACCGACGTTCGTGAAATTGCAACGATAGATGAGTGTCGAGTTCTTGGTATGCACGCACCACCAGCATTAAATTTTACAGAAACGCACCGTGCGAACCGTCCGCACGTTGGCGTTACTTCACTTCATCCACAAAAGTCAATCCACGAAACTATTGGCACACTCTCGAAACTCTTCGCCATGGCAGACGACTCGGTGGTGGCGCTCAGTGTGGACCAGCGCCAGCCTCTCGCCGGCGAGCCCACATGCGTCGTACGCGTCTCGCACTCATCTGACCTCCTTACAAACTCCCTACCTAACTCTTGAATTGCATTACATGGCGCAGGTCTGCGGTCGCTACGGCGCGTACGTGTGCGACGTCACGGACGAGGACGTCTGCAGTCTCGAGTGCCGCGACGTCACCACGCAGAGGCACCAGCAACGCAATCATCAGTTAAGTGATGAGGAGAGAAATGCCGATACATTGCGCAGTAGATTGGGCGTCAAAATCGCGGTCCGAACGGGCTCCGAGGCTGAAAAAGTCGACGGTGGAAGTGCAGGACGACAACCGACGCCAATGGTGAACTTTGACCAAGAAACAATAGGAGGGAGGCTACCGGAGGCGCTGCTGGACAACTTATTTGCTAATGGATTGGAGAGACCCACGCCCGTGCAGATGCAGACGATCCCTTGTGTGCTGCAGCGTCGTAACGTACGTGCAGCAGTTGACGGAGGATGAGGACTAGGAGTTGATTTTTGTTGTTGTCGCAAAATGGTGATGTGTTTTTAGGTTCTGGTGAGTGCGCCGACTGGCACGGGGAAGACGGCAGCGTATCTGGTCCCAATCATCGCGCAGATTCTCCTCGCGCGCGAGTCTGGAGATGAGACCATAGCGCTGGTGATCGCTCCTATTCGAGAACTGGCGATTCAGATAGAAACCGTGGCGAAATGCCTGATGCGAGGCATCCGCGAGATGAAGACGGCGCTGCTGGTGGGTGGATTCCCCATCCCGACGCAGCGCTATCGTTTGCAATGTGGAGTGCAATTGCTCGTGGCTACGCCTGGTCGCTTCCTGGATATCTTGACGAACTACGCTGGTGGTGATGTCATTCTGATGGCTATTCGCACGATCGTCGTAGATGAAGTGGACATGATGCTAGACGTTGGATTTCGTCCACAAATCTCTCAGATTGTGTCTTTGGTGGAAGCGTTAGCACAACAACACCACCATAGCGTTCAAATGTTGTTCTTCAGCGCTACAGTATCTGACGAGGTGGAAGGACTGGTTCAGCAAGCCATGAAGGGTCAAAGCGACTCACGGTATCTTCGAATTGACGTGTGCCGTGAGGATAACAAGACTTCTATAGCAGCAGGGGCGCGTAGTTTCAACCTGAATCCACGGGTCCAATACCAGGTCCGGTGGGCAGATGATAAAGTTAAAAGAAAGAGCTGTTTGCCTTCATGGAGGGGAGAGGCGAAGAATCCACGGTAAGTGCGTCCTTTGTCGTGTTCGCGGTGATTATCCTACTAACTGGTTTATAATGCTCCTGTTGTAGCTCGTCTTCGTTAGCTCGAAAATTGGATCGACAATGCTTGCGGAAGCGATTAAAAAGCGTTGCGGCATTCATGCAGCGTCGATCCACGCAGACAAAAGTCAAAAAGAAAGAATGGCTTTACTGGAGGCATTTATTAATCTGGAGACCCCAGTTCTCGTGTCAACCAACGTACTGAGCCGAGGAATGAATTTGTTGCACGTTCAGAACGTGGTAATCTACGACTCCCCCAACAAATCGAAGACTACGTCCATCTTGTCGGGCGAACAGGACGGGGAGAGGATTCCAGCGGAAACACACTGACGCTAGTAAATCAGGAAGATCGCTTACTTTTTCGAGAGCTTGTTCCCATGCTGCGCTGCGCTAAAGCACGCATACCTCGAGAGGTGTATCAGAGCTTACACACCGAGGATGCCCAAGAACATTCTCGCTCCAACACTATTGTGATTGATGAATCCAAGCGGGCTTTCCGAATTCGAAAGCAGCTACTCGACGAAATTGGTCTTCCTGTGACTGAGTGGAAGGAATGGAACAACCAGAGATATAAGAGACAGCGGATTGACCCGTGAGTGTACTTTGAGGTATCTGACCGCTTCACCGCGGATCATTACAGCGTCCACTTACTCGTGGCCATTCTCTCGCTAATTCTTGCTTTCAAGGATTGATTGCTGTCAGCGCCGGGCCTGAATTATCGTCTTTCAGGACAGGCGCAACTTGGTCTCGCCGATAGCTTTGCTTTGGCAGTGATTTTTGCCTGCTTGGCTTAACTGTTTCCCCACGCGCTGTCGACCAAAACAAGCACCATGAGACAGCGCCATCTACACGTGATACATATGCAGACGTTGGCCGCTGTAATTTGGAATACGTTAAAGAGGAAATCGAAGGAAGTAACCAGCATCTTTGGAAGTTGTCTCTGACAAAGAGCTATGGAGGGAACCACGAAGAGCAAGGTCCACAGCACTGCATTCCATGCTCGTGCAAGCAGCATAATGCGCTGGGTGCCACTGACGTTACTCAACAGGACAAAAAAGGAAAGGCCGATACCGAACGCACCGATGGTGTACAATGGAAAGAGATATCATATTGAGATTGGTGTGATCCCTTCTGCTTGGAGAGGAAAGACAGCGTGCCTTGCAGCAAAGTTCAGGGAAAACTTTACAAACGTCATTCTCTATGTGATTCTTGACGCGCGTTGTGTGCTTGTCCACTCGTCCTTTTGAGCCGGATGAATTGATTCTGACTTCTATTTGCACAAGCTTTAATGCACATCTGTAGATCACACATTGGATGGTGGATGCACTACGGCGAGCCCGCAGTGTTTCCCACTTCTTTACAGCAATTTCGGTTATGAAGAGTGCCAGCGTAAGAAAGCCATTTTCAACAAGATCTACACCGGAGAAATGAAAGTGGTGTTGTGCATTCTCGTGGTCCAGGCTTAAAGAAGCTTGTGCACCCGTCCACATGGCCCAACATGACTCACGAGCATAAACATAATTATGGGAATTCCAACAACTGTCATCAAAGCGATATGCCGAACGCCACGGACACAAGCATCAATGCAAACAATATGGAAACCTACCCAGTCGATCACCATCCGAAGAAGGCGTAGGTCCCTGATATACGTCGACACCAAAGCAGTAGTCATGCTTGTGACAAAGGAGAAAACCAGAAGTCGAATGTACTTGTCAGAACATCATACGTCAACATGCTGAAAGCACCAACCCAGGGGTGTCCAAAGGATAATGCTAATCACTGATAACATTTGCCCCGCTCTTGCATTGATCACAGTCACCAAACACATCAAGAAAAATGCCAGGAACAGTGGTCTATGATACTTGCCGAGAAAACGATGAATATTTTCGTGGAATTTAGCGGAAATTAGTCGACCTCGGAGAGATTTGGACAGGTCGATCTTTGGCTGGCACGACGGCGTACACATAGCTCTGGTAAGCTAGTCCATCAGATCCCGCAATTTTAAACCAGAGGCGACTCCTTCGCCTTGAAGGTTTGACAACTAGTTTATGTACTTCGTAGGTGCTACCAAGTACATGACATGCCTATTTTGGAAGTCAAGTAACCTCATGGATAAGAACGACAGCAATAAATATGTCGGTTGTTGGATTATCGTGAGGATTATGCGAATACATTTATGCTTCACCGTCGCGGAGACTGTTTGCAGTATTCAAAGCTACCTAGCAAAGCTTGACATTCAAAACGAGTTTACGGAGACTGAACTACTCGAAGTGTTGCTGCAGCTGTGGGTCTACGGCTATCGTGAGCCTCGACAGGCTCCACACGACCACGTCCAAATAGTCGTTGCTGCGTTTTCTCTTGTAGTATGTTCCTTGCAGTCGCACCATGCGAGCGACGTCGACCTCGAGTCGCAAAATAGTTGTCGTAATAAACGCCACCTCGCAATATTGTTACCTCAGTTTTTGACGAAGAGCCCAATCGCCAGATTAAACGGGGACACCATAGCAAAAGAGTCACAACGCGACTAAAGTAGAATGGCATGACCCGAACGAGCAACTCGCGGTCCCAGACGGTACCATGGAAGATTATGGCATCATGTAGCTCCTCATCTCCGACGAAGAACAGGCGACATATTAAAGCAATATGGCCGAAAAGGAAGAGTGCCACGACTGGGGATGCAAAGCGGACTTGAAAATAAAGTTTGTCTCTGACGTCGGGAGTTAGTGCATCGAGCGTAAGAGCCCATTGAGCCCATATCGACCACGTAAGCAACATGAGGCATCGGGAGAGTTCCCAATTGTACAATTTGCCAACGCAGATGTTAGCCATAGAAATTTGAAAGGCATAGAAGATGAAATCAAAGGAGGTGACGATCAACCTGAGAAGTTGTTGCTGATAGAGTGCCAAGAAGGGAATCACAAATAATAGCGTGCAAATCAGTGCACTCCACGATTCGGCTAGTAGCACTTCAGGGGACGTGCCGTTAAAGCCATTCGCTAGAACGGTGAACGATAAAAGGAGGCCGAAAGCACCGACAGCGTATAATGATGCGAGAATGCACCTAGCAATTCGTAGAGGGAAGAAAACCCGGTTTGACGCAAATGTATCAGGATACTTGACAAACTTCATCTGCACTAAGGTCGGTTCGCGAGCTGTGCCTCCATTCGCTTCGGCTGTGAATGCGGCATGTTTTCTCGCGGACAAATTTCCAGATCGAGTTCTCGGAGCAAACATAATTGCTGGGCTTTCAATTTGTTCAAATTTTAGGCCGCACCGATAGATAACGCATTCTACCAACGATGACTTCTGCCGCAACTGGAGCGTCTGTCGCTTCCTTGCTACGATTTTCATAATCAGTAAAGAAAGCGTTATCAAGCCATTGCCAATGATGTCAACCCCTGAGAGGTGAAAGCTACCGTGTTTATTGATGTGGCTCAAAACGGAGAATTTTGTGCATCCATCCAGTCGATCCAGCATAATCCAGAGCAACATGAAAAGCAGTGGAGGGATTCCGAGCATCGTTACAACAGTAAATGTGCGAACTCCTCGCACTTGTGCATCGATAAACACGATGTTGTGAAACCCGATCCAATCAATTAGAACTCGACAAAAGCGAAAGTCCCAGAAATACGTTGATATCATCAGAGCTGTCAGTGTTGTGGTACAGGAGAAGAACCAGAAGTCGAATGTTCTCAATATCAGGCGTACGATGTCATATCTTAACGTGCTAGGAGCACCGAGACCCAGTGGAAGCCACAACATGAGACTGATCACCGATAGAACTTGTCCCGCTCGTGCGTCAACTGCCGTCACGGCAACATTTATGAGCATGGATGTCATGTTCCCTAGTAAAAGGGGACGATGGTACTTTGTGAGGAATCGGTGAATTGAGGCATGCGTTGTTGCTGAAACAAGTTCTCCCCGGATGGACTTGGATAAGTCAATCGATGGAAGAGGGTTAGCTGGCACAAGAGCGTACACAAGACCATGAGACGGACCTTTGTCTTCAATCAGTGTGGCCATTATTGCTAGATAATGTTGGTTGTTGAAAATGGTACCAGCAAGGACGTACTGCATAGACCGACACAATGCAGACGGCATGATAAGGTCGATGAAACAACGACCCAGCTATATTTGATTGTCCATATCGATAATCCACTAGAATAACTCCGACATTATTTATTCCATAGGAATAGCATTTTGCCGGACGACCCAATAGTGGTAATTCCAGAAGCCAAAGTAAAGTAGAACGAGTATATGAGTAAGGTGTGCATGTTTGTGTATGTTTACCTTTCTACAGCGAACAATCGAGTTAAAATGATCCGATTTTGGGGATACCCGGTTGCGTCGCATTTGAGACGCTAGCGCCTTTACTTGGACTAGCTGAGAACATGTTCGTTGTCCCTCAAGAAAATAACTGTCGAAGTCGCGGATAGTGACTTCATCGCAAGAGGCAGATCCCAGTCGGACAATCAAGCGCGAGCATAGAGCAAAAGAGTCAATACGCGAGTGACGTAGAACGGCACAACACGACGGATAAAGTGCTATCGCTATTAATCAAAATGCGGTACACCGTCGCGATTAGAGTGCGCCGGTGTACTGTATTACTCAGCGAGGTAGATGGAAGCAGTCTCACTTAGTGTACATTGATAGCAGTTGGTATCTGTGTACCAAGAACCCCCAGCATCTTATAGTTCTACAACTAACGAATCGCTACCAGTTTTGTCTTCGCTTCATCACTAACGCATGCGTCTACCTCTTCGAGGTCGTTGCTGCTGATGTCAGAATCAGTCTCTGCGTCGAGATGATCAAGTTCACTAGAAATGTCACTTTGTTCATCCCCCTCTCTCTATGTCGAAGTTGTCCAGATCGTCGTTGAAGTAGTCATGGGCATCCTCGCTGTCGAGGAGACTCGAGTTGATGTAGTTGAACACTAGCTTTTCTACCGTTCTAGCCGTCATCATAGCTCTCCGCTTTGACCAGAGATATCCATACGCGCTCCACACACGTTCAGCCGACGCACATGACGTGGGAATTTGAGGACGCGGAGAGCAATGGCTGAAAGCAGAGGGAACTTACTGCGTCCAAACTGGAGCCAATAAGCCAGGCCGGACATCTTGGTGATTGCGATGAATTTGTAGGGAGTGCACTCGCTCTCTAGTACTATATAAGCGTCGAGTTCAGCTTTGCATTTATCAGCAATCTTCGTGCGAGAGTAGAACTGGTAGATGAAGCTTGTCAGCTGCGTTTTAGTATCGAGCTGATCATCCTCATCCCAATCGAGAAGCTTTGAAGCAGGAGTGAGCAGGTACACATAGCCCATTGAAGAAGTGCGTAGGAAACGCCACCTATCCAAAACAAGATCCTGCAGGCGGTCTGCTACGGCATCTCCATATCGAATACGTGCGTCGAAAATCCGTTGGCGGTCAGGTGGTGGAGGACACGATAGATATATCGTGAAGTTGAGAGCTCACCTTTGAAACCTTATCGGCGTGCAACCCGGCTTCAAGGCGAAACCACTTTGTGCGCAGGAAACATGTTTCCTGATCTTGGCAGATGGAAATACTACTTGTTTCCACACGTGTACCATGAAACTGTATGCCGTTACCAGCGCACTCTACGGTAGTCGCGATATGGTCAATAAGTTGGAGACGCATGACTGGCGCGGCAAAAAGACGAACACGAAAAGAACATTATCCCTCATTGCAGGGGTCATTTCATCCAATGTAACCAGAGCCGAAAGCTACCACGATATCACCATGAAGCAGTGTGAAGGGTCCCATTTGTACTGTTGTTAAGATGCACGGTCTTCACCAGAGTCCGGCGGAGTCCATTTGCCCAGAAAAGAGACGACACGTAGTTCACCACTGGACGAGAGTACCGTAGGCAGGGATTGACAGTAACTCGACCCGGCAGCAGCTTGTAGCAGAATACGTTACTACAGTAGTAGTAATTATACTGTAGTAAACATTACTTTTCGCGAATGGCGTCTTACTACGACTACAGTAACCGTTGGCACGCGATTCCACCGAACAGTACATCACCAGTACTTCTGATTCCGACGCTGCCTGTCTTCGCTTTCGACTGCGCGTTGTCAGCTTTCGGCGGCAGAAAGCGGCTACTGCAGGATGGCAGCAGAACAAACGCTTGATTTAATGCTGTTGTCGTCGCACTCGCAGCTGGTAGTTGCTCAATACGGGGGCAGGGAGGCCGTCAATTTGTTTCTACAAGTTCAAGCGTTCTCAGCTTTCAACGGTGAAATGTGCATCCGGAACTTTACATGTTTGATTGCATGTGATGCGTGTGCTCTTGTCGTTGCACAGCGACGGCATGTTGCTTAATACAAAGGAGGGGTGACGTACACAACAGGGGTGTGTACATATCGTGTCTCCCTTTGGGTCACTTCGGTGGTGCACTACATCCGTGCTAGGCAATGCCACTTGCTTGTCATTCTGTGACTTGCTCCGCTCTCCACAGTACCCTACCATCCTGACACTGCAACTACTTTGCGCCCCTTGTGCCAAGCATGACGTGCGCTAGCTAAGCTTTCTTTAACCCCGAGCTACTGAAGACTGATCCCTGCGCCATGGCGTGCACCACTTGTGCAGCAACAGCCTTTATGATCCTGCTAATATCTCCGTGCGGTGAGAAAATTGGACGGCTTCAGGCATTCATCTCGAAGCTTACATATTTTGTTTTCGTGCACAGGTTCTGCAGTGCTGATTGTGTCTACAAGTGGAATACACTGAACGAGCCCAGCCTCGATGCCTCAAGGCGTGTTCTCCACGGGCGGAATCGTGATGATCCCTATGCGAACGAGAACCGACAATGAGCGTGCCGAAATGCAAGTGTGAAATGCAAGTGTTACTTAAGCACAACAGGGTCGAGATTCGGCGCATGGAGGACGAACGTGGGGAGTAGCGGTGCGACTTCGGTATTGTACTGTAGTTAGTGCTGTCGTAGGAAAATACTATTACTGTAGTAGCGCAGTTGGCCATAGATCCGATAGCTGTTTACTGTAGTTCCGAGAAATCTTGACTCGACAAACTACTACCAGTAACTTGCAAAAAGTGTGTTACTGTCAATCCCTGACCGTAGGAAGTATTCGCTACTGTACTCATGTCGAAGGTCGCCCCGCCAAGTTGCTTCACGCAAGCTTTCGCGCCTTCCCGAGCTCGTTTCGCGCCAACGCACTCTCCCCCGACGAGCTGGTTTTGCGCCTCCACTCTCACTTTTCCGTGTCAGCTGATTTCACGCCAAACTTGAGCTGTCTTCCGCCATTCAGCAGCGCGATGTGTAGCTTGCTTCGGCACTTCACAGTTTTCAATTCGGCCACACGCATCAGTTCATCATCGCTATGGCGAAAAATATGCGCGAATAATTACTGCTCCTGTAGCTGATCTCATTTTGACGCAAGAGCAGGATGTTAAACCCACCGGAATCATAGAGCGACTCCGATATGACCGACATCGCACCAAATCAAAGCGATAATTCGGAACAGGAGGGCTTGGATATCGACGGTGGTGACGGGGGCAGGGAAGACAACAGCAATTGGGAGTACGAAGGCTATAACTTTTATGGTGTCCACTGAGGAAATGCATCCGGCTTTGCACACATCGTCGAGGGTGCCTTCGTCTGAGCGACAGCGAGACGCGTCTTAAATTTGCTGCTTATGAGGCTAGTATGGTGGCATCCATGTTATGCGGCATGTAGGTGACGCTGGCAGGTCTCTCACACTCTCTTTCTACCCCTTCATGGCGAAGCCATTCGGTTCCTTCATTGTGAAGTTACTCGCCTCCATTTCTTGTCGGTCATTTATTCGGCCAGGTACAAGTCCTCTAGGTTAAAATGCATGCATCAAACTCGAGCATGGGCGCCATTTAAAACCTGACTTATACGGTTTTATGCCCACCTAACCCTAGCATTAAACTTGAATAAAAAGTCGCATGAAAAGGTTGATAGAACGGTTTGGTTTGATCACATCACAAATCGATGTGATCAAACAGCACGTTTGATGCGCGTTTGATGTGCATCAAAGCGCTTTAATGCGCCTCGTCAATTAGCAGCGCATAAACTCTAACCCGAAGCTGGTATTGCTGAGCTTCAAAACCTCGAAGCGGAAACCGAGGGCGACTTGAATTGACGCGAGATCTTCTAAGGGCACGCGCATTTGGCGCGCCGGTTTGGCGCCCAACTCTGCTCCATTTCATTCTGGAATTCGCGCTGCGGGGCTTAAGTCGCCAGGGTTGCAGTGATCTCCGGAGGCGCGGAGATTACCATGATGTACTTGCCAGATTGAGGCTTGGTATCTTACAGAAGTTGTTGTGTTGCATGTAGCTCGTACTGGACGACGCCTCCAGCTTCCCACCCGCAGTCAAATTCCATCTACCCCATCCATCGCTGGTAAGTTATATGTAGTCTTTTCGTATGTCCTGTTACGATCCTGATTCGATTGTGTGTGCGCATGTATGAGGTCGCCGTTGTCGAGCAGGTGTGCGTCTAAGTCAACAACTATACCGGGTAGCTCTCTAAAGCGGCACCATGCTCTGGTCGACCTCACGAATTCTCCTTCCTCTCCCGCACGACCAAATGCCAGAAGGTTGCGGCTACCAGCGATTCGAGAGGGGAGACCAAGACATGTACCACTCCAGCGATTGTTTCCGTGCCGCCTGCAGAATCGTCGCCGGATGCTCGTGCAGTACGACGTCCTCGCCGTGGAGACTACCCCGCAGCCGTTATTCAAGCCGTACCCCTTTCGAGTTTCGAGCTCGAGCTCGAGGATGGCGGATATGACTGCTCGCGCGACGTGGCGATTACGCGCCATAATGAAGTATCGGAAACCCGTGATTCTCGTCTCGACTCGGGGATAGCACGCATCCTGCTGTGCTTGACCCGATATCCCCTGCCAGCTCCCAGGCAACAACGGTTGCTCCGTGGTCGCCGAACTGTGGATACCTGCGCTTTGAGACGGCCAGTCAAGACTCCGATCGGGCTCGCGATGGTGTTCGTCCTCCGTCCAGTCTTGACGTGGAGGGTGGCAGCCGTACGTGCACCGAGGATGTGCGCTCTACTCCATCAACCCAAGAGTTGGAGGTAACTATGTCTAGTGTCGACTCGGTCGGGTCGCAGGGTTCGTGCAGCTGTATTCGACCGGATCTAGACCCGACCTCGAGCACTGGAAGCGGGCTTCGTGGCCTGCTAACGTGCAAGTTCTCCAAGAGCACCGTAACTTGAGGAACATCGAGTTCAAGCCCAAACCTGTTGGCCGACCGTGTAATAGTGCAACTCCGTGCAACGCGCAAACTTGCTCCAACGCGAGACGGAACCGATACTGCTGCGAGCCAATTGCGGGGTTAAAGGCGCATGCAGTATTGGGCTTCGCGAGGATGATAGTTTGGAGCTTCGACGTCACGATGTGACTTTCGAGCTTGGTGTCTTCAGTATTGCGGCTGGTACTGTCATCGGACAATATTTCGGCTACTTTCAGCGCTTCGGTCCGCCTTCCGCCGACAGGGCTGTCAATGGTGGATATCGAATGCACTTGGTACTCTATCAATTGACGGAGACAGTGTGGGTACTTACGCGATGTGGGGCAGCGGGCGGATGCGGTTCGTGAACCACCACTGCCACCCCAACGCGCGCTTCCACGAGGTTCAAGTCAGCGAGCACCTGACAGTCGTTTGGGCAACCATCCGCGACGTGTTCCCGGCGACGAGATATCAGTCTCCTATGGGGACTCGTTCTGGTTCCTCTGCAAGATCAAGCTGGCCCATGATGAGATATGTTGAAGCTGGTCGATGTGTGGAGATGTGTGTAGCCATTTGGATTTTCCGCTGTCGATTCCAAAACGTAGTTATTTCAAAATTGAGGTTTTTATTGATTTGCTGCCGACTCTTCATTCGATCTTCTAGCGGAGAACACACAAGGACCGCCAGCATATATCGGCCTCTGTCGGCGGCATGGTCGGAAAAGTAAGCGAGCCACGATTACCTGAAAGTAATGAGGCGAGTGAAGGCGCTAAGGACGACGCCGATGTTAACGTTTCTTGCACTGTAGGGCCGCAAGAGCGGTTACATGAACTACTCGGAAGAGGAGATGCATATCCTAAATGGCGTGGCTGCAGTGTTGAAGCCCCTAGGCAAGAGCCACTAGGACAAGGCCGGCTTGCTGTACAACAAACTCCGAGACCAGACGTGGTCTGCTCGAGACTCTGAATCATAACGTAGCAAGTTTAAATTCCATCTATAACACCAAGAAGCCGACGGGGTCAAGTGAGATGCCCCGGTCTGTGGATATTGCAATGCGGATTCACCGAGAGATGGGTCGCGTGGCAGGCAGCAAGAATCGTACGATGGACGTGACGGCGGCCGCGATGATACCGCCTTGATGTCTGCTGTCCAGGAGGCAGTGAAGACTGGCTCAGCGGGAACTCACTCCTCTTCGGAGGAGGAGGACGAGCTTGACAAACACGATTCGGCCGAGACAGCTGCACCTTCACAATCTCACGACGACTCAAACTCTATTATACTTCTCTGTCCGGCAAATTTATACGCATACCGCCTCTTTGCGATATATTTTGTCAGTTTTGTAGTTTTCGGTCGTATAGCAGCTTAAATGAAAGGTCAGATCAAGGCGGGTTTCTGCGTATTTTTCACGGCTAGTTAACTACGCGCAGTGTCTAAATAACTGCGCAAGACTATTCGGATTTTCAATGCGTCAAAGCCTTTTTCGTAATTATGCTCTGAGATAGCGATATTATATCAGAAAAATTACTACAGCATCGCCGGCGATTTGTGCGTCTCCACATCTCTTGCTGCGACTATGCAACGTCCCTAGAGACTGTGAATTGCCATTGAGAAATCGAGGTTTTACTCGTCGTTAAGCTGGCGTCTGCATGTTTCAACCTACTCCTTTCTTTTTGTTCAATCTTGGAACGATAAGCATTTAAGCTTAATTTTAGCTTTCATTTTAATCTTGACTTAAAATTTCTGAGTTAAAACTCTAACTCCCGTGTGATATGTCTTCTGGAAGTTGTAGCGATGTCACCACGGCTCCGTTGCGGTAGGCAGCTTTGCCAACACGTGGAAGCTTGAAGTCATAACCACCTTCGTGTGCGATAATGCACTCCATGACTTTTTGCAAAGTCAGAAAGCACTTATCCAGTGTAGTATAGTTTATCATATTGTACGCTGTTTCTACGGCTGTAATCAGCTTGTCGACATCATTAGTTGGGTTCTTGTACTGCAGTGACTGTATAGCTTAAAAACCTAAGTCGAGGACATTGCAGTCCGGAGAGCGCGGAGGCTGGCACTCCATTCGAATATTCCAGCCTCCTTCCCTTCCAGCGGCTACGGGTTCGTCGTAGTCTTCCATGTCGTGCGGGCCAGCGTTGTCCTGCTGCACCCGATTAGGAATAATATTCCTTCCTGCATTTCGTTATGAGACAGTGACCAGTGATTAAAGTTAGTCATCAGTGATTAAAATTAATAAATCCAACTTCAAGAGCAACTTACCTGGCCATAAGCGCCGAATAGCAGATAATACCTTGGTCTTGAGCATGACAACGTACACGCGACGTGTTATTGTGATGCTCTTCGTAATTGGCGTCCCAACCAGTCTCCTGGCTGACTTACGAATAGCTACTGTGTGCTCTACGATTGGCCAAATGCCAATTTTCCCGTCAAAATAGCACTTGCGCTTAAAATCGTACCGCGGCCGAGCTACAGCACCTAAAAACATGACCTTGCCAATGTATCTCTTATTAGGACAAGACCGATAGGGTAAGCTTTCGTCAGCTGCCAGGTAATAGCGATTCGACGCTTGTACATGTTGAACCACTTCTCATCAATGTGAACAACATCGTACATTGCATCAAACCGATAATGATGTATTCCTGTTGGCACCTTAATAACGCATACAAGTTAGATCGATAAATAAATAGATTTCAAGAGTTAAAGTGAAATCAGAAGCTTACCAAAATGGGATGATGGACGTAGTTCAGTGCGAAGGACAACCTCCGGTTCTTGTGACCGTCTGTGAGCGTGGGCTTTACACGAGATATAGCCCGCCGGATCGCTTTAATGTTAAAATAGTCGTGCGGCGTTGAGCGGGGATGTGCGTGGCCTCCACCAGCGCGCGGATGGTTGGCCGCTTGCACAGTGGCACGGCGGCGATGATCTGGCCGATCTCGGTGACCGTAAAGCGCCGTGCACGTGTAGTGTACGGCCGGCGTCCTGCTGTCAAGGCCTGGGGCTGGTTCCGCAGCTTCCGGACGTTATCCCCAGCGCTTCGGCTGACGGTGAAGGTCTGCATAGCAAGCGTCTTGCTGCCATGCGGAAGCCGGCCGTTCACGCTGAGGCCGGCGAGAAAGAGAGCGATGGCGACAAGCTTGTGTGGCGGAATGTCGAGGCTACGTGGCGTCCGGGGCATTGTTTTAGTTGAGCAGCAAGAAGTAGTATGCGTCGTGGTCGCCTCGTAGCCACGAATTGTGGTCCGGTGCCAGTCATTTAGACCAGCAGTATTTTCTGCCAATGAAATTCATGTAACACGTTTGTGTGGACTACAAAAACCAAATTCGCAATTATTCGCCGGACAGAGAAGTACAGTCTACATCCAACGCCGGCGTTGCTGGCTCTTTATCGAGTGATGCCGTTCCGGGACCAGGACTTATGGGTACAATAATCGACAAACCCGGGAGAGTCGACGCTCAGACTTACGTTGATCTCGAGCTGTCGGACTCGTCCGGGGTTGAGGAGGTTACGGACTAGACGAATGAAACCCCTGTCGATGATACTGCCAGCGTGGACTCCCGTCACCCCAGCCCCAGCAGAGGCTGCTCTCTCAGGCGCTATATATGTTTATCGACAGACACAGATGAACCGCAGTACGTGCCCTCCGCCTCGGCGGGTGCATCGACACCATCGCCTGCCGTATTCACCCCTAGAGCAACTGCGTCTACGCCAACAGCAGCGGCCGGCTCTCTTGTATCCGCGACAGCGGCCCCGTCGTCATCCTCGCGCCGTTCTCGAAAAAAGCCGTCTGATGCTGACCGTTGCATCGCCGGATGGTGATCCGCTAATCAGGGACCCAGCGAAGGCAGATGCAGATCTCAATGAGCAGAAGACCAACGAGTCTCTGAAGGTTGGGCTCGCTCGACTAGGTGGGCAATACCTGCGCGCTCTATGGGACAATTTTGACAAATTCGGCCGAAGCACATCCAACAAGGGCTCGATAGTCACCAACAATGGAACGTATAACAAAGTCAGACAAGCGAGGGCTAACAGAAAGTTATCAGTCCTGGAAAGAGAGTTATCAGCTGCTGAAAGCAAGTACTCTGCAGGCCGAGGTGAAATGATGCAAATGCTGCTATTTTTCCGCGAGGACTCGGAGTGCAAGGTTGGCATCGAAGAGAACCACCGCCGAGAGAACAGAGAGGAGCGGGAGACAGCCGAAAGAAGAGAGCGTGAAAGAGGGAAGTCGCTCGACGCGAGGAACTCGTAGCAGCCGAGTCTCTTAGACGCATTGATCAAGGAGAGGCACGACTGCTACGCGAAGAGCGCGACAAGGACAGGGACGAAGAGCGCCGTCGCTTTGAGGAACGTCTTGAGTTTGCCCGAACTGAAGCCCGTCAGTGACACGAGCAGATGATGATGCGGTTTGCATCAGTCGAGAAGAAGTGAATAATGTAGCCACGTCAATCGATTAATACAAAATACACAACTTACGCGTTATCTTCCTTTCCATATAGGAATGTCGTGCGAATTTGACCAATGCCCACCGTTCGAACACGGTAGTTTGTCAAACGAAATAGATTATCCAGACGCCGTGCTCTCTTCTTGTTGTCTGAGGGCAACCCCAGCAGCAACCACTTATACACCTTCTCGATTTAACCAACTCCCCTCGGCGGCCTGTCGAACTTTGGTTACAGCGGTCGAGATCGCTCGTGCGGAGGGACGGACTGACGGAATCAACTCTCGAGGTCCCCGGACTTGAGTGGCGTAAGGATACGACCTGTCATTAGTCCAGAACAGGGAAACCCACTGTCCGCAACGACGCCGTAACGTTGATCAGAGCACATCTCATTATCACAGAGCTTGTCCCTTAGCTCTGAGCAGTTCTCGGAGTCGTTCCAACTCCTGGGGCAGTTATGCTTTGTCCAGACGGTCAATCCATCTTCTGCGAAGCACAAAGTGCCGGTTACTCGATACTGGCAACAGCAGCCTCAAATACTGCGTGTCCGCACGCTGACGTTGCGGCTGGTCCGCAGACCCGCAAGTCAACACCTGAAACACCCATGACGCGCCCTAGTCGCCGCCGCGTCTTTGCGGCCGATACATTCCCCCAGTCAAAGCAACTTCAACTTAGCGTGGCAGAGTGATGGTCGCTGACGTCGCTCAAGCGCCGCCCCAGGATCACTCGTCTCACTTGCAGATTTGCCAGCCAGCGCACTCCGCCCTTTGACCGTTTTTCAGTAGCAATGTGGTCACTCCGTCGCTCGCTCCGCGTGGGGATGGCTTTGCCCTCGCAACGGCGCGCGCTGACCGCCGCGGCCATCGAGCAGGGCAAAGTCCCGATCGAGAACCTCTACGTGACGTCCACCGAGGTGACGAGGAAGACGGCGCCCGTGCTCATCGGGCTGGCGCACACGCTGGAGCAGAAGTTTGAGAGCGTTGGCTACTTCCGCCCCATCCAGCCCAGTCCGGACTCGTCCATGGCGGACCACCACGTGGAGGTGATGAAGAAGCAGCTGGAGCTGGGCAAAGACATCACGGAGCTCTTCGGCGTGACGAGTTCAAGGGCCATGGAGGCCATGCTCAATGGGCAAGGGGACGACCTGGTGGAGGAGATCTTGGAGCGCTACGAGAAGTGCCGGGATGGCCACGACTTCATGATCATTGAAGGCTCGCAGATCTCCAAGCACGAGAGCGCCATGAGCTGGAAGGTCAATGTAGACATCGCCAAGGCCATCGGCTCGCCCGTGCTCATGGTCACGGACTTTGGTGATACCACGGCTTCCAATGGGGAGCTACTGGAGGAGATGGTGTCGCGTACTGTCATGGGGAAGGACCAAGCGGAGGGCTCCGGTCTGAACTACTTTGGTACGATCTCAAATCGTGTGCGTGCGGAGGATGTGGCGGCTCTGCGAGCCAAACTGAAGGTGAAGCTGGGCGAGAAGGACATCCCGTTCTTGGGCTTCCTGCCCATGGATGAACAGATCGCGTCGAAGCGTCTCAACGAGGTGGTGCACCAGCTTGGCGCAACGCAGCTTTTCGGCAAGGCTATCTCGAGTGACACCGTTGTGACGTCAGCTGTTGTGGCTGCAAGCGCACTGAAGGATCTATTCGCGCATCTGAAGAAGTACAAGGATGGTGCGATGATTATCACTTCTGGCGACCGCTCGGACCTTATGCTTGGCCTAATGGTCTCGCGTCTGCCTGGCGTGCTGCCCAACATCTCAGCTATCGTTCTCAGCAACGGTAACTACCCCACAGCAACACACAAGAGATCCTAAAGGGTGTGGAGGCTCTAGACCAAACTGGTCTTTCGCTTCCAATTTTCTCGACGCCTAACGATACCTTCTCCACTGCTGATGGCTTCGCTAAGGTTGCTACGGACATCTTGCCGTCAAGTCAGTTGAAGATCGAGCGCTCTAAGCAGATCTTCGACGAGTTTGTTGAGAAGGAGATGCTTATCGGCGAACTTGACCAGGGCATGGTGGTGAATCGCTCCCCGAAGCACTTCCAGCACTTTATTTTCAACAAGTCGCGTGCTGTGCAGCGCCACATCGTTCTGACGGAGGGCGAGGACATCCGCGTGCTGCAAGCCGCTGATCAGGTACTGCGGCAAAACTTGTCGAAGGTTACAATCTTAGGCGAGCCGGATGAAATTCTTCTCCACGCGAAGACGCTACACCTCGACTTGTCTCGCGCCAACATCGTGCGACCAGCTGACAGCGATCTGCTTGAAAAGTACGTGGACTACTTCTACGAGAAGCGAAAGCACAAGGGCGTGACGAAGGAGCTGGCCCGCGATTTCTGCAAGGATGAAACCTACTTCGGCACGCTGATGGTTGAAATGGGAGACGCCGATGGTATGGTCTCGGGCGCTTGCCACACCACGGCCAACACCATCCGCCCGGCCCTCCAACTGATCAAGACGACGCCCGAGCGTCCTATTGTGTCTAGCGTTTTCTTCATGTGTCTTGAAGATGGAGTCCGCATCTACGGTGACTGCGCCGTCAACACCGACCCCAGTGCCAGCGATCTCGCTCAAATCGCTGTCACAAGCGCTGAAAGCGCTGAGGCGTTCGGCCTGATCCCCAAGGTCGCCCTGCTGTCGTACGCCACGGGCGACTCCAACTCCGGCCCCATCATCGACAAGGTGCGTGAGGCCACTAAGCTTGCGCAGGAGATGCGTCCGGACCTGGACATCTACGGCCCGATCCAGTACGATGCTGCCGTGGACGAGAGGATCGCGAAAACGAAGCTGAAGGCGACCCCGAGCGGCGCGAAGGTGGGCGGCCAGGCGAACGTGTTGATCTTCCCGGACCTGAACACGGGCAACAACACGTACAAGGCTGTACAGCAGAGCACTGGCTGCGTTGCGATGGGTCCAATGCTGCAGGGTCTCCGCAAGCCTGTGAACGACCTGAGCCGCGGTGCGACGGTGAAGGACATCGTGACGACGGTGGCTATCACTGCTATCCAGGCTGACCAGGTCATCCTCAAGCGCGAAGCGGCCGCCAAGAAGTAACGTGGAAGCGAGAGTGTCGTGGGCGGAATGTGAACGAGAACGTCACCGCCAGCAAAAAGTATCCAGATGCCAATGGCCCTGCGCCACGGACCTGTAGGGAAGGCTGCAGAGCTGCCACGTGCGTAGCGAATCTGCTTGGTGTCGAGTCGGTGATGGGTAACCTGCGCATAGCGCCAACAGCGAGTAACTTATCCTTCGCCTGCGTGTTGTCATTGGCTTGTGTGTGTGCTTGGCATTGGCTGTCGCAGTCCTTGGCACTCATCGCGGCAAGACCGCCGGGCACCAAGCAGAAATGCCGCTTCTATGCGTGTCGACGATCCGTTATTTGGGGTCCATACTGAAGCCAAGTGAATCGGCCGTCTCCGAAGGGATGGGTTTCACACCCGATGGGCACCCTGTCAAAGCTGTTCCTTTCTAAACTGATACAACTCTCTATATGTCTATTCTCCCTCATCACCTATACCGCCGCTGTCCACACGTTCCCTGTCAACCACACCCTACCTGCCATCCTCTATTTTCCTGCATTATGAATTCCTATAGCATCCTCGTTTGTCGCGTCATTCGTGGCAATGCAGCGCAGACGCCGATCCCACATCTCCAGTCAGTTGTGGATTTGCTACCAAGCCCCAAAGCCCAAGCCCGACCTTCCTATCCAGCATGTGGACGCTGCGCAAGACGCTCCGCCCCGCCATATCAGCGTCCTTAACCCCCAGCGCCGCGCACTAACCGCCGCCGCCATGGCGCAGGGCAAAGTGCCCATCAACAATCTCTACGTGACGTCCACCGAGGTGACCAAGAAGACGGCGCCTCTGCTCGTGGGTCTGGCCAATACGCTGGAGCAGAAATTCACGCGCGTGGGCTACTTCCGCCCCATCCAGCCGAGCGCCGACTCGTCCATGGCCGACCACCACGTGGAGGTCATGAAGGGCCAATTGGGAATCAGCAAGGACGTGCACGAGCTCTACGGCGTGACCAGCGAGCGCGCCATCGAGAGCTGGCTCAACGGCCGACAGGACGACCTGGTCGAGGAGATCCTCGACCGCTTCGAGAAGTGCCGCGAAGGCCACGACTTTATGATCATTGAAGGCTCGCAGATCTCCAAGCACGAGAGCTCCATGAGCTGGAAGATCAACGTGGACATTGCCAAGGCCATCGGCGCGCCCGTGCTCACCATCGCCGACTTTAACGAGTCGTCCAGCAAGAACAGCGAGCTGGTGGATGAGATTTTGTCGCGCACGGCGCTCAATCAGGACCAGGTGGAGGGCGCCGGCCTCAACTTCATTGGCAACATCGCCAACCGCGTGAACGCCAAGGACCCCAAGGCCCTGCGGGCTGCGCTGCGCCAGAAGGTCGCCGAGAAGGACCTGCCCTTCCTGGGCTTCATGCCCAATGACGACTTCATTGCGTCCAAGCGCCTGAACGAGGTGACTCACCAGCTGGGCGCCACGCAGCTCTTTGGCGCCAAGGCCATCCCGAACAACGTCGTGGTGACCTCGGCCGTGGTGGCCACCAGTGCCTTGAAGGACCTGTTCGCCCACCTGAAGAACTACAAGGACGGAGCTCTGGTGATCACGTCCGCTGACCGCTCGGACATCATGCTAGGACTAATGGCCTCGCGCATCCCTGGTGTGCTGCCGAACGTGTCTGCCATTGTGCTCACCAACGGCAGCTACCCGCACAGCAACACCCAGGAGATCCTTCAGGGTGTGGAGGCTCTGGACAAGAGCGGGCTGTCGATCCCCATCTTCTCGGTGCCGGAGGACACGTTCACGACCGCCGACAAGTTCTCCAAGGTGTCAACTGACATTCTGCCGACCAGCCAGCTGAAGATTGACCGCTCAAAGCAGCTCTTTGAAGACTTCGTGGAGAAGGAGCTGCTCATCGGCGAGCTCAACGAGGGCATGGTGGTCAACCGTTCGCCCAAGCAGTTCCAGCACTTCTTGTTCAGCAAGTCGCGCGCTGTGCAGCGCCACATTGTGCTGACGGAGGGCGAGGATATTCGTGTGCTCCAGGCTGCTGACCAGGTGCTGCGCCAGAAGCTGTCCAAGGTGACGATCCTTGGCGACCCGGACGACATTCAGCGCCACGCCAAGTCGCTTAACCTCGACTTGTCTCGCGCCAACATCGTCCGTACGGCTGATAGCGACCTGATCGAGAAGTACGTGGACGTCTACTACGAGAAGCGAAAGCACAAGGGTGTCACCCGTGAGTCGGCTCGCGACGCTGTTCTGGAGGAGACGTGCTTCGGTACCATGATGGTGGAAATGGGAGACGCCGATGGTATGGTGTCGGGTGCGTGCCACACCACGGCCAACACCATCCGTCCGGCCCTGCAGCTGATCAAGACGACGCCCGAGCGTCCTGTTGTGTCCAGCGTCTTCTTCATGTGCCTCGAGGACGGTGTCCGCATCTACGGTGACTGTGCTGTCAACACCGACCCGAAGCCCGAGGACCTTGCCCAGATTGCCGTGACCAGTGCCGAGAGTGCCGAGGCGTTCGGCCTGATCCCCAAGGTCGCCCTGCTGTCGTACGCCACGGGCGACTCCAACTCCGGCCCCATCATCGACAAGGTGCGTGAGGCCACCAAGCTCGCGCAGGAGATGCGTCCGGACCTGGACATCTACGGCCCGATCCAGTACGATGCTGCCGTGGACGAGAGGATCGCGAAGACGAAGCTGAAGGCGATCCCGAGCGGCGCGAAGGTGGGCGGCCAGGCGAACGTGTTGATCTTCCCGGACCTGAACACGGGCAACAACACGTACAAGGCTGTGCAGCAGAGCACTGGCTGCGTTGCGATGGGTCCGATGCTGCAGGGTCTTCGCAAGCCTGTGAACGACCTGAGCCGTGGCGCTACGGTGAAGGACATCGTGACGACGGTGGCTATCACTGCTATCCAGGCTGACCAGGTTATCAACAAGCGTGAGGCCGCCGCTGCTGCTGCCAAGCTGTAGATGATGGCGATGAAGTATACATAGTGTGCATTGAGTCATGCGCCGCGACAGACAGCGACGAAGACATTAGAGGCAAGGGTCGAACGGTTAGCATCTGGCAGCTTGCGCTCACAGCAGCGCTCACAATGAAAGTAACTTATCTGCCTTGACCATGCCATGGAGTTTCAATGCTTGAATGGAATTGAATAGTTGCAAGCTGCTCTACAGTTCACGACTTCAGACACTCAGCGCAGCGTTGCTGCTCTAGATCATGCCGACTTCCGGTGTAATGGACGACGGCGAGCGGAACAGACGAAGTTGAAACTTGGACGAGTCTTGGTTGGTAAAGTGCCACGACGGGTTTGGCGTCACCGCAGTATGGCGGCAGTCGCTGGGCGTCGCGACATCGACTTCGGTTTGGGAGCAGCGAGCATCAGTAAAACTCGCTTTCGGAGGTGTCGATCTGCTTCTGTTGATGGTGAACCGTTGGCGCAGTGACGTCCAAGTAGAGACCCCGGACCTGCAGATCCTAGCAACGAAGCTTTGCACCTGCTGCCAGCGAGTGCTGCTGACGGTGGAGGCTCTTGACGACTTGGTGGAGCGACCTTCATCTTCAGGAATGCCGGGCATTGGGCTCTCTAGCACACTGAGAGTTGTTGCGATGAGGGCGGTGCTACTCGACCCTGTTGATTCACCGTCCGAGCTGGTGCCGGTCGCAGTCGAGTTGGCAGAAGCATTCGACATCCGACGGCGCCACGCGTAAACCCGCAGCATGATGGCAGCTACAACGCACACGACGAGACCTGCGAGCACACCGACGTAGATCGCGAGCGTCGAATTTGGCGACTGCGTCTCCGAGTCCATCTTGCACACTGCGTACCAGGATCACTCGTATCCAGAAGCTTCGTGGCCTCGAGCGATGCACCGCCATCGCAGCCAGTTTGTTCATGAACAACACGTGGATGCTACGAAGCGAAGCACCTGAAACTCTTGGACACCACTCTGGTGGGGTGATCTGCTCTGAAGACCGACAGCACCTCGTCGGGAAATGCTCCTCTCGGTCGTTCCATCGTCGCTCCACTACCGGTAGCCACGGGTTGAAGACGACGGACCGCAGAATGCCCCAGCACAGTATGATTAAGTGCGGCATCCACCTTCGCAGTTCGCTTTAACCTTTTATCAAGGCGGCTTGCCCAGGGCAGGTCATTGCTGTCTTGTTAGTGTGAACGACGTTGTACCGACTGGTTCTTCACGCAAGGAACAAGTTAGGCTTCATCTTTGTCACCTTTTGCAGCTACTACGCCGCGTGAAGTGCTGGACACACATGCTGGGGTTGGTGTGTAGCAAACTCGGCTAATTGCAAGAACTCGCCAGATTGCTTGACTGAAGGGCACACCCAGTAACTTTAACATTTCGGCCAGCTTATCTAGAAACATGCTCGCTGTTAATCCAACAACAGAAGCCACGTGCTCAGTACAGCCGCCGACTCATGTTGACATCTATCACGCCATTAAAAGGCCATGTATTCTTTCCCAGTTGAAAGCGTTCACGTCCACAAGTTGCCATCGAAACTCCCCGAGGTAGCCAAGTCGTCCGCAATAAATATAAGGGCCCTACAGACAAGCATCAGGATGCGTGTGGTTAGAGGTCAACCTTGATCATAAAACTCATCCTTCCTTACCTTTCTGTGCTTGACAAATAAAAACATCATGTCCAATGCCCCTTTATCCGCTTTCTGTCTGCCATAATATGAATCGTCCACGTGGAGACGCTCGTCTCCTCGTTGCATTTGCTTCAAACGCCGCAGCATCTCCAGGGGTATACCTTGCCATCGCTCCTCCTTATTCCAGTCGAAATACACAACTTTTCGCCCTGATATCTCGTCCGCACAAAACATCTTGTCATATGATGCACTGCCTTCGTCATCCATGAACAGTACGACTGCATCTTTCCACGGCTGCACATTGTTTTCAACCACATATTGAGGTGCGTATCCTATCGGGCATAGCCCCTCCATCACTGCTTGCTTTCCCGCTGGTAGGATTTGCGTCCCGAGAAACTTCTCGTGAATTGCGTCCGCATTAATCCTGAGCATGGAACTCGGGACGTATAGCTTGGTCGTTTGAGTTGAAAACTGGCAAAAGTATGTTGCTGGCAGATCGATCAGCGGAGGATTTTTCAGCATGGCTAGTAGCAGGTCCTGCTGTGCTTTTGCTTGCTGCATTGCCTTCTGTTCTTCGCCCTCGGTGCTTTGCGAACTGTCTAGCGTCCGTTGCTTTTTTGCTTCTGCTGCCGAGATTTAAGTTCCTGGTTTTCCAATCTGTCCGACGCTTTGATCTTCCGCTTTTGATTGATATCAGGGCCTGCAGGCTTGACTTCCATCATGTCCAGGGATGTCACTGGTGGCGAGTCTTCACCAAGCGTCAGGTCGATCAGCGACGATCTTTTCTGCACGGTCATATTTGACTGACTCTCCGACTTCTGCTCAACTTTTGCTTGGTGTTGAGCACGTTCCACTGCGGCCTTCCGCTTTTCCAGCTCCTCTTTGCGCTGCTGGCGCTTGGCCAGCGTCCGCCGGTGCAGTTCCTGTCCATCTCTCTTATACACCATTTCAAGATCCTTGACCGTCCTCAGCACTGCTTTTTGATCCGAGACCTGCTCCTTCAGATGTTGCCAATACTGCTCCGATACTTCGTCAGCACCAGAGTCTTCTTCGGAGTCTTCATCTCCATTAGAATGGCGCTTTCGATGTTCTCTGCCTTGCATCCGTTGCTGGAGTATCTGGGCCTCAAGGACAGTTTCTATTATCTCGATACTTCCTACTTTGTGCAAATTCTTCAGTTCTGAAGCCAGTTGGTGCTGTTCCTCCTCCTCTAGCTTTTGCAGCCTTGTTAGTGTCTGCTTCTTCTTGTCCTGCAATAGCATCAACTTCTGCACGTCGTTCTCCTTATTCTTCAGCTTCTGTAGTGTCTCCAATTCTGATTTCAGACATAAGAACTGATGTCGACTAGACCTCCTCACCGGTTCGACTTTCACAACTTGCTTCGGTCGAGGCTTAGTCTTTGGGCGCGCGAACTTTTCGATATTTAGCGCCTGCAGCATGCGTCGATTCTCCTCTATACGACGCTGACGCTTTGCTTCATATTCATTCACAATCCGTCTTTGTCTCCATTGACACCAGTGCCTGACGATTTGCCCTCTGTCATTTCCATTGTTGTCAGTGATGATGAATTCTCACTGACAGTCAGGTCGATCAGCTGCGCATTATTTCGCGTAGCTTCATTTGACTGCTTCACTGCGTCCTTAGCATCATCGCCTGCCAACTTGTCTTCCGTTGGTTCCATTGTTGCCACTGTTGATGAGTTCTCACCAACACTCAGATCGATCAGCGACGCATCATTCACCATAACTTCATCTAACTCTTCCTCCACTTTCTGCTGCACTTCCTTTTGCTGCTCGGCACGTTCCATTGCACACTTCTGACGCTGCTTCTCCTCCGTTTTCTCCATAGTTGTCACTAACGCTGAATCCTCACCCACACTCAAATCAATCAGCTGCACAATATTCCGCACAACATTACTTGGCTGCTTCACGTCTCCCTTATCGCCTGCCACCTTGTCTCCCAACATCTCCCCTACTGTCACCGCTAATGAGTTCTCACCAACACTCAGGTCAATCAGCGGCACATTATTCCGCTTCACTTCACTTGACTGTTGTTCCAATTTCAGCTGTGGCTTTGGTTGTTGCTGCTTCTCCTTCCTTCCTTCCTTCTTTTGCAGCTTGACCAGCATTTGTCCCCCATAATGCCATCCACGTTCCTGTCTCGCAACTTCTAGCGCCGCCTGCCGCTTGGACCTCCTCACCGGCTCAACATTCACAACTTTTTTAGGTCGAGGAGCTGCGCGAGGACGCACGAGTGTAGGAATCTTCAACGACAGCAGCACGCGTCGGTTCTCCTCAATGCGACGCCGCCGCTTCGCCTCATACGCACTCAAACCTGCGTCTTCTTCGGACGTTTTTGTACTACTTTCCAGCGTTTTCTGATGCAAATTGAGCAATAGCAGGCACATTTTGCTGCTTAAATTTCTCCTCTGATGCTTCGTGGGTTACGCGTGTAACCTCCTGCTTGGGCGCTGCGTTCGCTCGTTGCTGGGCCTGCTGCTCCTGTTTTTGCTGCTCCTGCTTCCGGGCGCGCGCGTTCTGCCTCCTGCGTTGCCGCTTCCGGCGCTGGTGGTCCCGCTTCGCCGCATTACGCTCTTGCTTGTCCTCCATTGGTTTATGATGGGAGTAACTCCCACTACCCCAGGGAGTTACGCGATAGTGACGCGGTCTCAGTAACCACGTGTAACCACGAGTTACACGTTGAAGTGTGGTGCCTTTCGCTACTGTATGCAGTTTGAGTAGCACTTTACGAAGTACTTCAGTAGTATAAAATAACACCTCCGGAAATCATGTCTACACGTGTGAGAATATGTAGCCGCATCAGAGGATCGTGAGGAGAACGCAAGACAAATCATAACGAATGCAATATTGTTTTGCCTCATTACCGCTAGTACAGCAGCATAACTGCGCTCCAGACTGGCGGCATCATGTTCGACCTAAAACGTTGTGGTTCTGCTGACTTTTGATCCATGTGAACTGGAAGGTGAAGTCTACGCCTGTATTTTCAAAGAAAGCTTCCATTGGTTAGTGATTTGTTTTGGGGCTTCCGTCCAAGAACATTCATTTATCTTACCAAAATGCACGAGTCGGAATGCCATCGTCATGAGTATCCATCCGAACATCTTGGCTTGGATCTGCTTCCACTGCGTCTCGAGCACAAACGCGAGCTGGTACACTGACTGCACCCTCAAGTTTCGATAGGTCATCATGAATAGCAGCCCTAACGATACGGATTCGACGAGAAAGTAGCTGAAGACGGGGTGCACTCTGCCGCCGATGTTTTCGAGCGTGACGCCAACTAGATCCGTGTGATATTTCGCGTTGGGAAGGTGCACCATGACCAACAAGAAAATACCGTACAGAAGGGCACGACCGCGTCGAGGTACGCTCCTAATACGAGGCACTCTGTCGTGAAAAGCACCTCCAATGAGTCGCTCAGAGCGTGCGAGTCGTATGTCGTGGATGTTTCTACTCGATTATTCAGCAAGTCAAGCATAGTCGGTGATAAATGTGGGCTGAGTGGTGCGATTTGTGATACTGTCAACGTCTTAGTTAATTTGTGACGATTCTCGAACGAGATTGCTTCCGTGGATAAAGCGTTTTGAATCGGTGCCGTGTGGCGTCTAATTGTCTCCAGCGCAGGTAAATAAGGGATTTTGGCTAGGCTTCTTAAGAGTTTGCCAGTGTCTGTGGATGCGCTGTGGATAAGGCAAGAGCGAATGTGGACCTTGTCACGGTTTTGCTTTTGAAAGTGATCCATTTTCTCGCATAGGCAGCGCGTTGTAGTGAGTAAACTGTTGCCACTTTCTATGATACCCGTGGCGCAATTCATTCTTGTCAAAATGGTGGTTGTGCGCTGGTGCAAGCGGTATAAAGCAATGACAGATTGACCGATGTGAATTAGCACGATGCTAACCACCGTCAACGTCGAAGATGCGCTTTCCATACTTGTTGACAAGTAAAGCGCGTTAAAATAATCGACCGAGAATATGACAGCCTCTGGCATGCTATCTTCCATGTGAGTCACGCATAGCACAAATAAATACTTCACGATCAGCTTGAGAACAGGGAGCAGAAGAATCACAGGTAGTTCGTAGTTGGTTTTGCTTGCGGAATGAAATAGTACTTGGTAGGCTGGGTAAATGACAGCCATCATCTGCTGAACGCTAGAATAATTTATGTATCGAAGAAAATCATCAGAATGTTTTCGCATTTCACGAATAACAGGTAAACCAACGATGGCGTAAAAGAGTGCAAGGAGGAGCGGGTAGAATGGTGGGGCCATCAATAATAGTCCAAATGGAATCGGGAACCAAATGTACGCAGCTACAGCAACAGCAAAGGCAGTCTCAAGTGTCGAAACACACAGCACTAACGCGATAAACTGCCGCGCTGAAACAATGCAGCCACTGACCATGTACGTCGCATGTACAATGAAATTGCTTGCAATGACAGCCGCCACGATAAATACACGAACCCAGAAGCCGTAATTGACTGACCATCCTGCTGCAGGGTTCTGGAGAGACAGAAGCTCTTGGAAGATTGCAAACAGGATCGCGGGCAGTGGTGCTGCCACACACACCAGCACTGCATGCAACAATGAAGTGTTGCGTGTGTACTCCTCCAGAGCAAGCATTCTCTCAATGGAGTACTGTCCACCTCGAGAGCTGAGGTGTAAAACTGACCATGACGTCTTCACCTTTTTCCTCCATTCCGCGATCCGTTTCTTGGTGGTCCGCGGTAAGTCGGTATTGCTTGTTGTTGGCAGTACAGGCGGATAAGGGACAATCATCTCGTTGATCAGCGGGAACTTTGGTCGGAGGACATGTCAACTTTGCATGCACCAGGACTACTGCACTATTTCAAGCGTCGACAAGTGTGTGAGCGTTAACCCAACTTCCCTGAATATACCGGCGTCAAAACGCCTGAGCGCATACGATCGAGAGATCCGCAGTTTACGCACCACGAAGTCTTGAAAATCGTCGACATCAATGCTGGCACTGACGGTTCATTCACCATTCAGACGTGACCCACAGACGCCATCAGCTACGAACGGATGCCATGTCCATCCTTGAGAGGTTTGAGTTCGACATACCACCCTTTGCAAGCATTTCGATGAATTCAATAAGAAGCGTGCAAGGATTCAGCTACGCACTCGGATGGTGTGCTTCCGCATTAGAAAGAAGACTGAGCAGAAACAAATACTGGAGGAACAGCGTCACCTTAAGCAAGTGCTGAAAAAGTACCTTGGGGGCTCTGCAATTTAAAAAGACATCTAGGTTTTAATTAATGCTCGAGCGTGCGATTCGCAGGCTCGTACTGGAGTGCAAGCTGTTATGGGAAGAGAATAGTTGAGCGCTTTCAGAATTATTTGAGGGCCACAGTTGCAATATTTGAGCCTCAACTCGATAAAAGACATTGCGTTAAAGATGAGAGTCATTCGACATCGCGGAGCACTGCGTTTCGTCTGTGCTAATATCATCTCTCTCTTAGAAGCAACAGACTGGTATGTTCATTTCATGAGTGGCGAGCGGTCGTTCTTCTTTTCCCCATTCTCCAGTCACGAATTCTATTCAGCTTTTAATGCAGAGTTGTCCATACGTGCTGTGAGCTTCAACTAGGCCAGAAGTTTTGTCCGGTGGGGAGGTTTGCCATGCACCGCTTGCAAGAAATCATATAGGCGACCAATTCATTGGAGATCTCGATTCTCCAAGAGGCCAAAACTATCTGTGGAAGCGATAAAGACTCGATGCGTAGAGAAGATGGCACAAGCGAGTGAGCAATATCCCCATCGCCCAGTTAGATATGGCCTCCACAGAGAAGCTGATTCTGCAGCAGTTGGACGAAAATTCGTGTGTGCTCAGCTTTCCAGGCAACGCCAATGTTCAACTTGGGGTATGATACAATGCGAAAGTGGGAGCAAATTGAAGACAAACGTGAGCTCGAATATCTCTTCTTTATCGCTGACACGGTGGCCAATGCACTCATCCATGGTGCTGAGGCGGTGACACCGTTCAAACACTGAATTAGTAAAGGCGGGACTTTTCGTGACGATAGCTAACGTTGACGACCGGTAAATGTCTTGGTTGAGCATAAAGCAAAATCGAGCGTCACGCTCAGAGATACTTAATGGCATTTGGTCAAGCCGTCACGTGCTAAGAACGCCTTGTTGCGCCTTTAAATATCATTTCACGTTGAGAGCACAAAGAAATTACCAGCCCTCGTCATTACTTCGAAGTTGACATAACCCTTTTAGTAATGCCTGTCATTCGCATTCGGTAGATTTCTCTCGGCGTTGTGAATTTTTGTCTGTGCAAGAATGCATAGACCTCAAACTGTTAAATTTGAATGCATTTTTCTATTTGATTTATGCTAGGCATTATATTACATGTCTAGGACATCGCTGTAAAGATCACAATGAGAGGAGCGGTTAACACATATGTCTATTTCAAAGAAGTACTTCGGAACGTTTTATACAGTAACTACGTACATGTACAACTTGATTTTAATGGTTCGATTCGTGATCGTGATGATCTCAAGTCATGATTAGAGAGCGAGCCATTTCAACAGACAGCGTGATATCGACGCTTATTCACAAGTGTGAGAAATGCGCCTAGTGGGTCGATGGAAATTAATCTTGGTGCAGCTTACACACAATCAATGTGGGCTACTTAAAACGCCACGGCTACCAGCATGAAGTGCACATGAAGCTGCTTAACCCTGATATCCCAAGTTGAAAACTTGTGCATTCTCCCGATGATTTTCAAACGGCTGATAAAGAAGTGAGAATCTCGATTTTAGTAGTACTCAATGGGAGTAAATTACCCCAAGGGTATTCTGGCGGGAGCGAATACGAATACAGTATCTCGATCTCGGAAATCTCCGGGCTGCGGGCGGCCCGAACGTAGATAGGTCAACGAGGAACAAGATACAAATCGGACCCATAGTACCCCTCCAACAACACTGCAACATATCCCAACTACATGCTTGAGTATGAAGTACTCAGCACAATACGCTCCAAAAGCGTTATTATAGCAGGACAAGGAACTTGACACATTTTCCATTCACTGCCTTCAACGTGAGCCTCAGGATTTGACCGGCTGTGACTTGATCACGTCTGCTCCGTCAACAGTCCTTATCTCCAGGTCACCTTCCCTACTACCTCTTCACTGTCACTACCTCTCTCACCTCTATACCCAGGTCCTGGACCACCCGAATGATGCGTCAAACAAAACAAAGCGCCCTCCAGGTTCAATGCCCCTCATTCTTCAATTCGCCTTGACCGCACACGTCTCACACCTCCTGTGCCGATTGGCCATGTCAAAGACTAAGAAGGCTCCGACCGCCACCACCAGCAACGGGACGCCACTGCCGCCCAACGGCCTCACGGCGTCGGCCACCGCCGGCCCACGGGGCCCCATGCTGCTGCAGGACTTCGCCTTCATCGACCACATGGCGCATTTCGACCGCGAGCGCGTCCCCGAGCGCGTGGTGCACGCCAAGGGCGGCGGCGCCTTCGGGTACTTTGAAGTGACGCACGACACGGTGACCAAGTTCTGCAGTGCCAAAATCTTTGCGTCGGTGGGCAAGCGCACGCCCGTGGCAGCGCGCTTTTCAACCGTCGGAGGCGAGCAGGGCAGTGCTGACACGGCACGGACCCACGAGGCTTCTCGCTCAAGTTTTACACGGAGGACGGCAACTGGGACCTCGTGGGCAACAACACGCCCATCTTCTTCATCCGTGACCCCATTCTCTTCCCGAGCTTCATCCACACGCAGAAGCGGCTGCCCAGCACGCACCTCAAGGACGACGACATGATGTGGGACTTCTTCTCGCTGCGACCTGAGACGCTGCACCAGCAGAGCTTTTTGTTCGCAGATAGAGGCATCCCGGACGGCTTCCGCTTCATGAACGGCTACGGCAGCCACACGTTCGCCAACGTGAACGCCAAGGGCGAGACCACGTACGTCAAGTACCACTTCAAGACGGACCAGGGCATCCGCAACCTGCCCGTGGCCAAGGCCGCCGAGCTGGCCAGCTCGGACCCGGACTATGCCATCCGCGACCTGTACGAGGCCATTGCTAACAAGAAGTACCCGTCCTGGACGCTGTACATCCAGGTGATGACCCCCGAGCAGGCGGCCAAGGAGACCACGAACCCGTTCGACGTGACCAAGGTCTGGTCGCACAGGAAGTACCCGCTCCTTGAAGTGGGGCGCCTCGTGCTCAACCGGAACCCGAGCAACTACTTTGCTGAGATCGAGCAGCTCGCCTTCTCGCCCTCGCACATGGTGCCGGGCGTCGAGCCGTCGCCGGACAAGATGCTGCAGGGCCGCCTGTCCTCCTACCCGGACACGCAGCGCCACCGTCTAGGCGTCAACTACAACCAGATCCCGGTGAACCGCCCGCTCAAGGAGCCGCAGACGTACCAGCGTGACGGCTTCATGACCGTCAACGGCAACATGCACGGCGCGCCCAACTACTTCCCCAACAGCAAGAACGGCCCACCAGAGGACACGTCGATTCGCTACCACTCGTTCAGCGGCGACCACGGCGTCGTGGACAAGCACTCGACCTACGACGACGACAACTACTCGCAGGTGGGCGAGTTCTACCGCAAAACGCTGGACGCGGCAGCGCGCGAGCGGCTCACGGACAACGTCGCCGGCTCGCTGGTGAACGCGTCGCAGCCCGTGCAGGCGCGTGCCATTGCCAACTTCACCAAGTGCGACAAGCACTACGGTCGTCGCGTGCAGGAGAAGGTGGCGGCACTTGCGCAGCAGAAGCAGCACGCTGCTCCGACGCCGCTGCCGGCCCCATCTCAATTGAGCCCGCCGCGCAAGCCGTTCGTCCCGGCACCGCCGTCGGACGATCTGGCCCCGCGATTGTAAGTGGAGTGCTGTCGGCTGCTTGAAGGGAGCGCAGCCATCTCGATGCAGACAGTTGAAGCGTTGACAGCAGGTCGAGCGAGGGATCTTGATATGGAGGGGTCGAAACGCTTGCAGATGCCGTGCAGCTTCAGGTCGATAAGAGAGCGCCTGGCGGCCGCAAGGACAAGTGCGGGGGGCGGTGTTAGGAAACCGTTTAACGCATTGAGAAACACAAGAAGAAACGTCTGTCATAGTCTGCCAAGCTCGGTGCATGTTGACCTCATAACGTTGTTGAGTGTCTGGAATGAATTTGATGAGTTTGTTTTTCGTTGCAAATGGCTTGTTTGGCGGTCAGCGACAAGGCAACAATGCATTGCTTGCTGCCTTCGCGTCGGGCTTTGGCAAGTTAAGCACGAGTTTGCATTTCGCTGCTGCGCTGGGGAGTGTAGCCATTTCATCAACTGAGTTTAGAATCAACCGAGTCTGGGGCAATCAACAGATATCAACTGTATTGATCGTGTTCAACAACGGCCTGATAACGGCAACGAACAGGTGTGCAAGGTGAAAATTCCGTGGCGATGCGTCCTCTGCATAGGGCGTTTGTATGGCGACTGGCCGTGAAAGCGCGCCGCTCCAGGATTTGTGTCGTGCACTTGTGCAGCCGTGAAGTGAAAGCCGGATTGTTGCCCTTGCAGCGATTGCGGTTGCAGAGCGACGTGGCCGCCATTTTGCCCAATCACCGTGCAGTGAGCCATTTTCCAAACGTTTTTCTCCACCTCTGTAATACTCGATAATTGCGTATGGAAACAATGACTCTTTCAAAGTCTTCTGTTATGCAGATAGCATTGCTCCTTCGACAACCTGTTATTCTATTGTTCCCTGTATAATCATATATTACATCCTTTAACTACAGATCCACGGCAAATCATGCAGAGAAGCACCCCAAGCAGCGTCAAAGGCCGCATTCCCCTACTTTCTCGCCAGCCGCTATTAGCCGAGCCTTCGCCGCGCAAATGCCGGAGCCGACCCACCGCCGCGCCACCTCGGAGATAGACATGACCTCCATGCGCCGCATTAGCGACGCTGCTGCTCGCCCAGAACCGCGCGCGCCTCGCCACCGACCGCGCCAACCAGTCCGAGCAGTACGTCAACAAGTACCTCCTCTACTTTCTAATATTTCCTTGCTGTTATAAAACAAAGCAAGCAATACTAACAATAATGCGACCATTATTGCAATGTTATTGCAGTCTGCTGCGTCTCGTGCTGGCCCAAGTGAACATCGCGCGTCTGCGACTGGACTCGCTGGCTGACTACGAGCTGCTGCGCGCCTCGCTGACCCCCACCCCACTGCTGCTCTCCAGCCCCAGAAGACGGAGCGGCTCCTTCAGCAGTCTGGACGACTCCGACTCGCTGTCGACGTCCGTAGCGTCAGCTGCGAGCATCGACGACGTGGCAAAGGACGTGGTGACCAATTTGAACGTGGCCATGACGCGCCACGCACGCTACGTGGAGCAGCTCACGCTGCCCAAGGTGCATTGGGCGCTGTGGAGTCCTCGTGACGGCCTCTTGGCCCCCTGCAGCTCTTGACGGGACTGCTGGCGGGCGTTGCCGTGGGCGTCACACTCACCAGGCATTTGCTGCACACACAGCAGCAGGAGATGCCGTCGCTCTTCACCAAGCTGGCCAAGTGGTGCAGTCGACGAGCACCTGTGGCAGGCACACCGTGGCATTTAGTCCCGCTGCACGTGGATGATTATAACTATCTGATGAACCCGGCGACCGTCGAAGTGGCGTGAAGCTCGTGTACGTGATAGGACAGACAAGAGAGATGGAGACGGCAAGCGTGCAACGGGCTGCGTGGTGTGACTTGCTCTCCGGCGTGCAATGACGCATAGTATGATTTGATTTGATTGATACTAGGAATACATGTAAACTATCGTTCGCCACGCCTGCGTTTCGCGTTCTGTTGATGGAGAAGGCCGAACACGACTCGGTAGACAGTTTCTGTGACAGCTTTCCAGCTATTAGTCGAAGGTACAAATCTTGAGTGGTCCTTGTGCGACTTCTCTGGACTTTGCTGTCTTTGTTACCGAGAGCGGCTTGCCGGTGCTTCGAAACAATGAAGACAAGACTAGAACCTTGTCGGGTTTGGCTTTATATTACCTCCTGATCTTTCTGCTGCTCTGTCGCTACGGTGCCTACTGCCTACTGCGCTTGCGTATTCCACCCCTCGCGCCAGTGGGTCCTCGACACAAAGCAGGCGAGGCGAAAATGAGAAGCACGTCGCTCACAAGGCAGCAATCCTATGAGGACAAAGCGCTCGAGTGGCAAGCCGAGTGGGTGACTTCTCGGCAAACAGCGAGGTTGCGTTGCAACGCGCAAGCGAGCGAAGGCGGCTGCCATTGACGAGCGCCTATCTGTCACTCTCCCCCGCGTCCTGCACTGCAGCCGAGAGACCGCCCACTCCCCCACCACCTCGCTGCCTAGATCGAGAACTCGTTGAAGCTGCTCTTGTCCTTCTTGCCCTTGCCCTTGGCCTTGGCCTTCTCCTCGCGGGCGATTCGCACGGCAGCAGGCTCCGCGCTTTTCTTCTTCTTACTCTTGGCCTTGAGCACCGCCTTAATGTCCACGACCTCGGCCACGGCCTCTTCCTTTACAGCCTTCACGGGCTTCTTGCCCTTCTTCTTCTTCTTCTTGGAAGCTGAGGATGCGTCGGTGGGCGTCTCGGGCTTCCTCTCCTCCTTCTTGGCCTCCTCCGTCTTGGGCGCGGCCTCGTCCGTCTTGATGCCGAGGTCAGCCAGAGCAGCCTCAAACTCCTCCATCTCTTTCTGCTTCTGCTCCTTCTTAGAGAGCGTGCGGGCCGGCGCCGCTACCTTCTTGGGGGCCACAGGCTCGACCTCAGACTTGTCGTCTTCTTCTTCCTCTTCCTCTTCCTCGCTCTCAGACTCGCTCTCCTCCTCGTCCTCCGCTTCCTCCTCGACCTCTTCCACCTCCGCGGGGGCGGCGTGCGCCACCTCGTCGTCGCTGTCGTCGCCCCACGCGGACGTACTCTGGTTGTTCACGAAGGACGCGAACATCTTGTTCTGCGGCTCGGCCGTCTTCTTCTTCCTCTTCTCCGGCTGCAGCGCTGCAACAAAAGGAAATTACCAACCGAGAGAATGAACAGGTGGAAGGTAAGATGTCAAGGAATGACGACACTCTTTGGACACAAGTTGTAGCTACCTGAGAAAACGTTGCTCTGCGCGCTCATAATCGGGGGTGGGGGCAATCAATACACTCGAGGGGCTACTGGCGTATTTGGATATCTGGATCTGTCAACGAGTGGCCTTGGCAACCTGTCGAGCCGCCTTCTGGTATAGTCAGCTAAAGAGACTTTCTTTCACCCAATGGACGCCTTGTGCCGACTTTTCCGCGAATCACATTTTGACGAATCACATGTGGTTGCAGGATGGGTACGGAAGCGATAAAAGCATTCGCATTTTTGGTCACGGCAGAGTAACGTAACGGAGTCTCCGTTTTGCCACGTGCTGCGTATATTGGCCTTGAGCTATTCCTATCTTCCTATATCTGCGCAATCTCCGCTCTGTGCTCGTCGTCGCAACTCGAAGAAGCAACAAAAAGGGGGAAAAATAGCTGTCACCGACCCGCCCCTCGCACGGGCCCAGTGGTAAGACCCGCCGACTTCTTTTGTCCGTTTTCGTGGCTTATTTGGGACGTTCCCCAGTCAAGAACGTGCCATCGATCGCTCACTTGCTGCTGCTCGACATGCCGCGACTGAAGGAGGTCTACGGAGACCTGCGCAAGGAAATGACCGCGACGTTTGACCGCGCAGACATCGTGTCCGTCGTGAGCGGCGGCAAGGCTGGCTACGCCAACCTCAAACACCTGAACGTGGGCTCGCCCGGGAGCGATGTCAGCGACCTCGGAGACACGGCGGACCTGGAGGAGCTGCTGGCCCAGGGATCGAGTCAGGGACCGCAGACCCATCCGGGTAGGTGGCCATTGTACCCATTGATTGGTGTTGTGCTTGGTTGTTTATCGAGTGCTTGTTCTGGACAGGTATTATTTGCTGCGCCATCTTCTCCTTCTCCGGCTTCTTCTTGCTGGTATGTAGCTGCTCTCTGAATCCATATCGTTTTTGTTGTTGCTGTGTGACTGACTTGTGTCTTGTTGTCTCTTGATAGCTTATTGTGGGATGCATCGTGAGCAGCAACTCGCTGTATATCAAGGTGCGACCTCCTGAGGGCAAACCCAAGTCGTCGCTGGCGACGAGCATTTTCCTGGCGGCGTTCCTCTACCTGTGCGTCTTCGGCACCAGTATCATGTACTTCCTGCGAGCGAGACGCGCGCAGAAGGTGTATCAGCTCTCGCTGGACGTGCACGCTGATTAAGCAACCGGAGATGCGGTACAGCTAGGTATGGTGCATGTCGAGCGCTTCGCCCACATGCACCGATTCTGTAGATTAGCTTGGATCTTAAAACAATGGAGAACGGAGAAGCAAACAAACACTATGCACGAAAAACAAATTAGAGCAAGATGCAAGCATTCATTTCGAGCGCACGGACGGAAAACTCAACAGCAGCACAAAACGAGACAGCCAGGAACCCTGCATCTCTCAACCATGGGCACACACAGGAGCACCACACACTTGAATGAGTAACCGTACCGGTGTCTGTCGCGACAGATGCAGGTTGTCCATGCCCTTACATACAGCGAATAAATTAATTTCATCCTCCATGTGCTGGAGTCTGCTCGCTCGCATCGCCCTCCTTGACATCATTGCCTTCTTTTTCATCTTCCTCATCGGTAGGTCGGTCCCAAACGACCAGCAGGTTCTTTTCAAAAGCTGCATCAAGCACCTGCTTGGCAACTTGCTTGCGGGCCTTCTTCTTGCTAATGGCGTTGGCGACAGCAATTTCCTCTCCGTTCAAAAAGCCCGTGCACTTAAACTTAGTGACGTCTTTGTTGGGAGATACGTCTTCGATATCAAAGCGCACTTGCAGCTTTCCGCGTTGATGCAGCTGGTTCAGCAAAGCTATTGTGTCAAGCTGCCGTTCCAACCAGCTCACCCTCGTCGGTAGCGGAGGCTGACCTTCCGGTGTAGGCTTCGGTTCCTCAGGCTTTGTGGGTGTAGTCATCAGTGGGTGGCCTGTAGCTTTGGCATGCTCGAATTTCTCCAAATACTTCAAGTCATCTGCTACCAGCTTGCCAGCAGCCTGCTTGTCTTGCCAAAGTTTCTCGATAGCCACCTTACAGGCCGTATTCTTGACCAGCTTCTTGGACGGGCCTTGCACGCCTTTCGCAAGCACAACACCAGTTGTGCCGTTCATAATAGTGCCCTCAAAAGTGATTCTTCTCCCCTTTCTGCGTTGTGCATCGGTCTGATGTCAGCAAGCAACTGCTGCTTGATTTTCATAAAGTACACGTTCAGTCGGGCGGCAGCAAACAAGTCATCCTCGCGTGTCGGCAGCGGGATCGCTTCCGCTCGCTTCAACAGCTCCTTTCTAAATTGCAACTCGCGCTCTTCCGCCGTCAGGACCGGCTCCTCCGCGGCTTCTGTCGTGGCCGCCGCCACGGCCGCTTTCAGCTTCCGCGCCCTGATCTCCGCCAGCTCCGCCTTCTCCTGATCTCCTTCTTTTCCGCCACGTCGATCTCTTTGCGCAGGTTTAAGAACTGCGTTTTCTCCTTGTGGAACTGCAGCGCCGTATCAATCACCTCGTTCGCCTCTACATATCGATGCTCCAGCAGCCTCAACTTGGCCATAGCGTACAAAGCCTTGCTCGAGTCTTTCTCCACCGCCAGCGCCTTGGCCGCGTACTCGCTAATCAACGAAAGCTCCTTCAGCTTAATCCCGCATATCGCCACGTTATTGCACAGCGTCACGTAGCGATCTCTTACGTTTAAATCGTCCCACTCAGCAGGTGGAATCACCTTCCCGTAATATTCACTTTGCTGGTGCTTCAGCACGGCCTCTAGGCTCCTCTGGAAGGCGTTTTTCGCCGCGTAAAAGTTTTTATCTCGAAATTTCTGCTTGCCGTCCTGCTGCGCCGCCTCCGCCTCCTGCAGCAGCTCGGGCGGCGTCTCCGCGTCTGCATCTTGCAGCGTCATAGCTGCCAGTGTCTCCTCCGCCGCGCGCGCATACCATTGGTCCATATTCGCGCCCTCGGCGTGGGCCTGGGGCGCCGCCTTGCGCATACTCTCGAGCGTCTGGCGCACGCGCGGGTCCCAGACCCAGTCCTCGAAGGCCCGCGACGCGTCCCGCACGAACGTCAGCAGCAGCTCCTGCACGCCGCGCAGAGGCAGCAGCGGCTGCAGGAAGCGCTGCGTCTTCTTGTCGCTCGCAGCCAGCGCCGAGCGCAGGCGCGCCATCTCCTCTGCACTCATGGTGACTTGCAAGGGGAAAAACTGGATTCGAAGGTCTTTTCGATACAACCCCCATGCAAAGAATTAGATAACACTCGCAAAAAGTCTGTCTTAACGTATGATGCGCCGTTTTGCATAAGAAAAGCTTACTCTTCCTGCCCAAATGTAGTAGCCCCTTGGCCTAACATCAGTGCGTTTGTATCGATGACTAACCTAACCCCAATGGCGCATCAAAAACGTTGTTTCGGCTCGAGGAAGCAACAACTCTTTACCCAGTGTTTGTAAAGTTCTTCTTCTAGCTGAAACAACATTTTGGCGTTGTTCCACCAACCAGAGGGCTTTGGCAACTTGTCTGAAATTTTTCGTTAAAATATTTTGGGGTGCAACATTTTAGTAAAATTTCGAAGTGAATACCACCAAGTTGCGTATGTTCATACCAAAACGTACGAGTTCATATGTTCATATCGAAACGTACGACTTCAGACTGAAAAGTACGAGTTCTGACGAAAATGTACGAGTTCATACAAAATCGTACGAAGCTTTACACCTATTCACCACGTGGCCACTTCATAATCGCCCTCGTCAGTAAGAGATGGGCGTTCGAGAGCTGGCCAAGGAAGGCCAGCAAACAGCAAACGGGGTGATCAAGAAGGCAACACAGAGTGTCTACGAATCGAACTACAGGAAATTTGCCGACTTTTGCTTCGAGAATAGATTTCCTGACCCGCATCATGAGCTCCCTCACGAACTTCCTGTTGTATTGGTAGCTTACTTACAGAGCATTTCTGCTTTTCTGCTTCGAGTTCGATATCGCTCCAAACCGCAGAGAAGGCAAGGTCTGCGGTTGCCAGCTTCTTTTCGTCTCATGAAAACAGTGATGGGACCGATGTGAACACCTAGAGTGTGCGAGAAGATGAAGTGGGAGAGAAGCAGGGCTTCGGTAATCCTGCCAGAGATCCGTTTGTGAGGCAGTTCATGCGGGGGCTCAAGAAGAAGAAGGCTGCAGAGTATACACCTGCTAAAGCAGTTCCGATATCTCTGGAGATGATCACTGTTCTTTACGCATTTCTTGACTCTGAGGATGGCGTGGCTGGATTTAGCGAAGCTAGTCGTGTTTGGTTCAAGGCAGTGTCCTCGTTCGCTTTCTATGGTATGTGCCGAATCAACGAGGTTCTGACGCTCAAGTGGAAGGACATATCGCTTCGCCAGTTTCGAGAAAGTAATCTCACGCCAGGGTGATTGAGTATGGAACATACGCTCTGTTTAACCGCAAGACTGCCGTTGCTGAAGGGCGTCTTTACAACATGCACAAGTTGCCAAAGGATGAGACAGCCATCAATGCGTACGACCATATGTGCAATGGGTGGACTACGCTACCGCGACGAAAGGACACCAATGGAGCGATGACGACCTGGTTTTTCCGGCATTAACGGGGATCAGCAAGAAAGTTTTGAAGACAGGTAATGCCACAATGGGCTGCAAGAAGGTTACTGTCGGTTGGGGAAAGAAGATGTCTGAGCAAGTGTTCATCACACTGCTTAACTGCATCGTGCGTGGTTTGAATGCCAAGGGAATGAAAATTCCAGGATACATTCCGATAGCACTGGTCTAACAATTGGTTCACGTCGCACACGTTCCGTCGCGCCGGAGCCCAGTATCGCTTCATGTACGCGAAGCCGGTGCGTCGCTGGTCATTGCGCATGATCAAATGGTGGGCGGGATGGAGTGTATCCGAGTCAACCGAGACACTGGTGATATACCTTCTTGATCTCACAGTGCAAACCGAGGAAAGTGAGCTCGCCGATTGTCTGGCGCCTGACAAGTCATACTTGCACGGGTGTCCTAGTGCCCCTTACGAAGCAAACCAGAACGTTGAGGAGGGGCCTGTACTTAAAAAGCTCAGGCGACTTGAAGCATTGGTGCTGGAGATGAAAGAGCAAATATCCTCTCTCGCAACTACAAGCCAGGGTGGCACCACGATAAACGAGCCGCATTTACATGTCGACAAAACATTACCAGAGCCGGTGGGATCTCCCAATACCTCAGTATTCCCGGAGTTCCCTTCAGTTAAGGACTGGGCTCACCTCGCTTTGATGTGGTCGCTTCCTAACAACTCATTGCATCTGTTCAAGCCATTGTCAAAGTGGACATCATCCGAGCGAAATAAGGCTGACATCACTCGTAGCTGGTACAGTGTGGCAAAGCTATTAGGCGAAGACGTTGCGCAGTTCGCAAGGGCGATGGGAGAGACTGAAGCATCTCGTTGGAAATAAACTGTTCTACCAGCATACCGCACCTACTACATCAAAAACTACATGGGTGTCGAAGAGTCAGCAACAGATGCAATATTCACGATTGCAATGCTTTCTTCTTTCATTAGAAAGGATCGCAAAGAGCGTGTCGACAAGTCACACCCGGCCAAGGATCTGCCAGAATATTCTGCTTGCCTGTAGACTATTCACCATTCATTTTGGTATGAACTCGTAGTTTTTGGTATGAATGAATCGTTCGTACGTTTTAGTATGACAACTTCGTCCATTTTCATATGAACTCTTACATTTTGGTATGAACTTGTACTTTTGGTATGAAAAACTAATACAAATATTGGATGAAAAGTCGTAGGATTCATCGGTTAGTAGGCATTTGCTGTTCAGCACGTGTTGTTGGCTTCCTTACGCTTCTTCTCGATTTCCTTAAACTCTTGAAATGTCGTGCATGGACCGTTGATCTCGAAGCGTGCGATCGTTTTCTTCAACTCATCAATTTCGTTGTCCCGCTCTTGTTGGGCTTGCTGTTGTCTCAACTGGAAGTTCTCTTTGTGATGAGCTACAGAACTGAGATGCTTTTCCACACGCTTGCGATACAAACTGAGCAGTCTGCGATGCTTCAGATACTTCATGTTGGCCTTCTCAACTTTGTTGCCGTTGTCCCCAGACATTTTTGAATTAAAATCGTTCAAAGCTGCCGCTGTTTCGCTTCGGAATCTGTTGATTTCTTCCATGCGATCGCTAAACTTGGCTTAAAACCTGGAAACTTTGTCAGAGTACAGCACCAGAATAGCGATTCTGTAGAATCTGCTCCAGGGAACCATTGACGGACCGCACTTCATCTGCTCCTTGCATCGGTCACGAATAGAATTAAGAACATCGACAAACAACTCCGGGTCTTGACTGACACCGTGGAGAATATTCGTTGCTGCCAAAGGTTCCCAGACCGGTTCCCGCGTTGGCTCAACGTCCAGAGATTTGGATTGAAGTTCACTCAGCAGTTCTCTGGCCACTAACAGTGTAACTTAGTTTAGAGGAGTTATTCTTTTAGATAGATTCTCGGCATACCCTCAAGCTGGCGAAAGCGGTCGTAAACTCGCTTTTCGTAGCGCTGCTGGAGGAGTTTTGGCCTGTTACGCAGGTAAGCGTCGCGGTTGATTGCGTTGCGTGTCTTCGCCGGTTTCTTGGTGCCACAGCGCTTGCGATGCTTCGCCATGTTGGACTTGGAGTACGACTCGTGGCAGGAGGGGTACTCCGCCTTTGGTCCCGTGCCCATGTTCAAACCGGTTTCTACGACTGATTTCGTTGTCGCTCGTTGGTTGGCTGAATTCAATTTTTACAATAAACGATTTTGATTGGCTAATAAAAATGTTGTTTCATGTTGTTTCAGGGAAAGAAGTTAGCAATAAACGCGAACGAGCACATTTTCAAATAAAAGATGGTTATATCTCACATTACAACTGTTATTTGTAATAAATTTGCATCTCGTAACAAATCCTGACCTGACAGGATAAGTACGATCCTATGAAACTACATTTGCGGCTCAACATTCAATTTCACAGGATTTTTGCATCATACTCAGTGAGGTTAGGGGACACGGAGTCGGATGCCTCTTCCTCCATGTGACCGACATCACGGAAGTCTTTAGGGCCCGAGACAAGGTTCGTCCTACCACTGGTGGTTGAGGCGCTTGACCACTAGGGGCGGCGGTCCTGGGCATTTAGTTGTTGAGAAATGTGAGTAGGCCTTAGCGTGTGTTGCCCCGAGTCAAAAGTCACTGGCTGACATTTCAAGCAATGGAGTATTGAATAGATATTGCCGTATCTCACATGATTAAGATTAATATATCTCGAAATGACTTGATCACATTGAGAATTTCTTAGTTGTGTTGATGCAGATTACCTGTATTCAGTATGACAGAGTTAGGTCCGGTAAATACCGCCGCTTAGAGTAATTATGGCACAATTATATGAAAAGCATAGCTGTTTGCGCCCTGCCGTATTGCCTAGTAAATAACACCAGTATCCATGATATACTCCCATAATAGAGGCTTTCAGAGACCCGGGAAATGATTTTGACGTAATTAAAAATCCCGTTTCATCACTACGTGATTTCACAACGGGTATTTGCTATTGGCATCGCGTTCAGACAAACGTGTCTTCAATTATACGTAGGCAAACATACGCAAGGCAGGACTTTGTGTCAAGAGTGAATGTTAGCGCGGCAAAAGGAAACTTCAACACTTGGACATCACACACAGCGGCCTGATGGAGATGGAATCAACAGTCGTGGATAACAACGCCTGGATCCTGCACCTGCTCATGATCAAGGCTAACTCTTCGCTTTCTTATAGAGATCGTATTCTGGTGCCGGACTTCCGCTTGAACATCCGTACAATGTCAGATGTAGAAGCAAAGGATCAGTTCCGATTCACTGTCAGCACATTGCAGACTCTGTCGCATCACTTGAAGCTTCCTGAAGTGATTACGACCCAAGAAGGCGTCGTGAGCAATGCGCTGGAGGGAATCGCAATTTGCTGCCGTCGTTTGGCGTTCCTGTGTCGATGGATTGATATGGCTGCCATATTCGGGCGTGCGCCTTCAACTCTTTGTCATATCTTCTATCACGTGGTGGAGCATTTGGACGAGCATTTTTCGGACTTACTGTTCCTGGACATTGCGCGTATATCCAAAAACAATGGACCGCTACTGCAGCGCGATCGCAGCCAAGGACCCAGACAGTATTGAGGGCGTGTGGGGATTCATCGACGGCACCGTTCGTCCAATTTGTCGCCCAGGCAAGGGTCAGCAAGCGGTCTACAACGGCCACAAGCGTGTACACGCCATGAAATTCCAGACAGTTGTTGCCCCAGACGGTATTATTTGTCACTTGTTTGGTCCTGTTGACGGTCGCCGTCACGACCTGTTCATGCTCAGCGAAAGTGGCCTGAAGGAGACACTTGAAACCAATTCAGCGTTCCATGCGAGGGTGATTTACGGGGATCCAGCATATGGATGCAACAATTTGTTTTGCTGCCCCTACAAAGGCTGCCAAATCGATGTTGATGAAGCCGCTGTCAACAAGGCGATGAGTGCTGTTCGAGTGTCGGTTGAATGGTGCTACGGTCAGGTGACACGCAACTTCTCGTACCTCGATTTCAAGCGGCACCAATCGGTTGGGACATCACCAGTGGCCACGTTCTACCGTATTGGGGTCCTACTTACCAACTGCATCACCATTGCTAATGGTGGCAACACGAACTCGAAATACTTCAAGTGTGCTCCCCATCTTTTGAGGAATACTTCGCGAGTTCTCGCGAGAAGTAACGATGGAAGTCCATCTTTATTTCTTGGTAGTTAGCTTGCCACTGTCGTCGTAAGCAAATGAAACTAAGCCAAGTTAATCGTGTTTGAATCGGAGCCGTGATTACGGCTACAGTTGTTGATGTTGTAGCAGCAGCACCTGGCGCAGCAGAGCAAGCTCTTCCTTTCGGACCTCAATTTCGGCGCGATGAATGTTAGGTTCTTCCCGCCTCATAGCCAGGTCTTGAGCCCACGTGATCTCCTTCGCTTCTGCTTGTGCCTTCCTGAACGCCAAATCTTCTACCCAACGCTGTTCCTCTTTCTCGATTTTTTTATCTTGATGTCAAGCAAGTGCGCCTGCCTCGCCTTTTCTTCTTCTCGAATTTCCATTTGAAAACCGAGATACTCAGCCAACTCAGAGTTTGCGTTCGCTGCTAACTTCGTGGAAGAGCCTCTTGTAGACCCAGCGCGAACTTCACTAGTCGCCATCATCACTGTGGACGCTGTAGCCGCCACATCACATGATTCAGGTATCATCGTTGCTTGACCCAGAGCGGATCCAGTCAATGGAGTGTCGGATTGGTCATTTCCAGTGCCTGTTGTCCCAGTGTCGTTTGTTTCCAGTGATTTCCGCTGGCACCTTCTCTTAGTTGCATTTTCACGCAAAACTTCTCCTTGTGATAGTAGTCGGGCTGATCTACCCTTCTCTGCAGCTTTCCTTGCTGACTTGGCCTCGTTGATGTTGTCCATCTGCATTGTAATATCAGTGAGTAACTGCTTGTGCTCTTCGTAGTCCTCGGCTGGTCCAGATTTCTTGCGGTAAGCGTGATCCGTTTCCTAAACTCTTCAACCAAGTGTTTCAGACGCTCCTTAATCGTTCGGTCCCCCAGGTTTGTGTTAAACTTTTCCCCAAGTTTTTCCGCCATCTCCTGGTACAGAAACCCCTTGCTACCATGAGCTGCTGCAAATGGACGGAGATTGAGGGTTTCCTTCAGCAGGGCTAAATCCACATCAGTTGTGAAGAAGAACTTCTTCCTTTTTTTCTTTCCTTCAGCTGACGTCTTTTTCTCCTTGGTGGACGTGAAGGTGGCTGGAGCTTGAGTCGGAGGAGCTACACTAACAGCCGATTCTTCTCGCAGGTGCGCAGATTGGCCGGATGCTGAATGGCTGGACGTCACCTCCACAGGAATAGCCCCTCTGTTGGATCTGAGGATCTCTGCGCAACGATCAGAGCATGCGCGAACCGACAGCTCACCATCGAAGAGTAAGTTAGATCAGAAGTGATGCACGATCTGCTCGCAGTTCGAGCACACTGCTCCGTCAAGCACTTCGCTTTCCCCTTACAAGCTTGTCTAGACTCAACGATTGAACTGCCAAAAGCAAAATTTGGCGCTACCGCTACTTCAAATCCATTCGTGTGCGCCAAGTATGTCGTGTTCTGTTATGCTGTACTCCTCTTTTTCTTCGAGCTATAATGTTTGTTCCGTCGCAGATACTTTGACCGGCTTTGGATATGTCATTTCGCGACATTTTTTATTGGAACTTGGATAAAAGTTGTTCAGGAATGTTCGGAGTTGTATTTAATCAGACGGAAGCATTTGTAGAGCAACGGAAGCTCAGAATGGAACAGTTTCTCTTCATGCTCATATAATGGTCTGGAACGATAGGCTACCTGAAGGGTATCCTCCTATTATGAACTTTTGACAAATTCTCGGCTTCGAGAAAAGATGATTGAATATATCGATGCCATTGCATCCGCTAGTGTACCTGGGTCATCGTGTAAATGCCCCCAATGTAAAGGAGACACCATTCGAAGTACTCCATTCGACCAAAGTGCGGTCCAAAACCGCACCGACACCTACAACGTGTAGGTGCCAATCCTGTGGAGTGTAGTATGGATTCGCAGAATTGATTTCAGAGTGACTTGATCTAGCGCCAAATGAGTTCTTACCATCATTGCATGAACTGGGTGAGGTGGGAAGCTGGGAGAGTTGACACAATGTGATTTGAGTTTCTATGGGAACTCCCCTGGCCAGGATCTCTCGACTACTATTGGCTCACCATAAAATATTGTGGGAGGAGTCCAAGGCGAAATGCCATCTGGGGGCAATGTCCCAGATTGAAGCTACGCAAACATGCAACACTGTGTCACTAGAAATGTTCCAGGTCCCAGCGTTCCAAGTACACAATGTTCCAAGTGCAAAATGTTTCAAGTGGCGGATGACCAGAAACAAGTTCCCAGAAACAAGTCGCCAGGAACAATTCTACCAGGATAGAGGGTCGCCCGATATCTTCTCAAGGATTACCTGAAAGGCCATGAGATCCAAGGATGTACGAGATCGCTGAATACGTGTGTCCTGGACATCCATACTGAAACCAAGTCAAAGTCAAGGAAGTGAACGAAATCCAAGGAAATGCAAGGTAGCTGAGCATCCGCGTCAGATCCCATACTGAAACCAAGTCAAAGTCAGCGAAGTGTTTTTGTACCCACCAAGAGATAGCAAATTTAATAATCAATCAGAGTCTGTTTTTCCCTCAAGCACGCAAGTGGCCTGGACAAGTGTGCCTGACGAAAAGAAATTGCAGGACATCCAGGCTGATTGCTAGCGAATTGAGGCACGCCGGCAAAGGACTAGCCGTCGTTGGGGCTCCCTCCTCTCTCAAGCCCAATTAAGTGGGGACCAGGAGCGGTGCTTCTGGAGTGAACCACTTATTCCATATTATAGTTGGTTCATTTGTTAACGCTGGTGTGCCATTTCATGTTACAGATTTTGGGCAACTATCTGTAGTCGTTGCCTGAGGTCTTTGTGATCGATTGACTGCTGTGTGAAGGGATTGTACGTGGTTTGTGACTCGAAAACGCCACCCTGCTTCAAAGGGATAGTGCGCGTATTACTACGTCTGAGCGCCTAGGGACAATTTGCCAAGTGCCCTAGGATCAAACGCTTAATTGCGCTTGGCACTCTCTGCCCGTCTCTGGGCATTGATTAAACAATAAGAGACTTGCATATCGTTTTATTTCATTTTATATTGTGGTTGGTGGTTATCTAACCTCGTTGATACAGACGACCCAGGAAAGGGAGTATCCGCACTAACCTCACTCGTGTATTTCTCACTGAACAAACCAGGAATCAGGTGGGTGGAAGCCGCAAAGGTAAACGTACCTAAAGGGGATTGACACAAGGAGCACACGCTACCCTGGAACAACTGTTCCAGGGGTACTTCTGACCGTCGGTGTTCCACGTCTCGTACGTGGAGTACCTCGACCTCTACCGGAAGACACCTGCACTGTACACCTAGGGCGATCAAGGTTTCACCGCCTCGCCTCAGAGTCGTATGCTGAAACCGCAACTCGAAGTGAACAGGTTGTTGGTTTTCTTGGAGGTCAATCTGGCGCGGGATAAAGCAATGTAATACAGGTGGTTAAAGTATTAGGAGATATTTCGGGAAGCCAGATTCTGTAGCAAACAGCGGCTTTCCAAGGTGTTGCGGCGTAAAATGCTAACGGGCAAACAATTCATAAATTATTTGGATGACACTTAAACTGTCAGCAAAGCCAATGGCGACCTAACGTCAAGATGTTTGAAATGTTCCACAAGACGAAGCTTTTGATTATTGACGAAATGTCAACGTGCGATATCGAAATGCTTGGAAGAATCGATACTTCCCTTCGATTAATACTGAAACAGCCCTTAGTTCGTTTTGGGGAATTGTATATTCTGCTTGATGGTAACTGGCTTCAGCAACCACCTGTACGTGGACAACCACTATACAGGTTCTAAGGTTATAAGCTATGACGTTGGAATTTCAGCAAACGAAGCAAAAGATTCACTCCTCTATCTCGATCGCGTTCGAGGTGCTGAGGCCTATCGGTCCGTCAATACCATTGCCATCTTGAATGAAAACATGAGGCATCGATCGACCCATCGTGGATAGATATTTTAAATCCGTGGCGTACTGGGGTTTACCTAGATACTGATGTTGAAATTGTGAATCGCATCTGCTATCACTAAAATCGGCATTCCGATCGAGCATCTACATCATCGTCGTGGTAACCTCTAATGCCCTTCGGTCCAAGTTTAACTCGAATTCTTTGTTGTCAATCTGCCAGAAAACATGCCGCAGTGCGCGAATTTCACGGTGATGTATCTCATAAGCGATATCCGCTAAGCCGTGTGCAGCAAAAATCAATTGCAGGCGATACGCGATGACATGACGGACGTTGTACCGATAGTCTTTTGATTAACTATTGGCTCTCCTGTTCAATGCACGAGACACGCATCACATTTACTGAAACTTGTCAACGAAGCATTGGTTTTGTCGTTTATTTTGTGGCGGACTCTGAAGAATCAATTCAGAGGCATACCAAAGATGGGGTTGAGCATCATGCTCATTCACGCCCCCTCAATTTGTATTCGTGCGGCTCTTAGGGTATGAATACCTTTTGTTTCTGCCAGAACTCCGTCTTGGTGTTGTGCCATGAGATTACATGTTAACCCCTCAAACCGGAGCGGTATTGTTTTTAAGCTGCATAATATGCAAATACGCAATCATGTTGCATATTATGCAACATGATTGGGTAGGAGAAGGGTCTCCGACATGGACGGAGCTGTGTGGCGATAGATGCTGCTAACGCATCAATAAGCTGAATATCCAACCGTCAACCTGCATTCTTGTGCTGCATTATGCAGCGGATCATAAACGTGTTGGTAACAGTGCCCAGAGCAGATGCAGCTTTTTCTACGGTTCCTAGAGATTTCATTTTTCCCGAAGTTAGAGACTCAAACTTCCCATGCTATTTTTATAGTGCAAGTTGAGGTGTCACCCCAACGCTATCGCAATCAAGGTGTGTTTGTCGCTGTGGCTTCTTTGTCCAAAACAACACGCAAATAATATGATAATAATATGATCTTGCGGTTCTTCCTCCAGAGCACGAAGTCACTTCGCAAATTAGCAAGCAGACATAAAGCGCTGGCAGAAAGCCGACGGAGAGCAATAAGCAAGATGGACGGTACGCAGATCGCTGCATTATTCACCCTAAGATGCTGCTAACATCATTCACGATGTTGTTCGGCGTCTGTTAGCACGTAGATCTGGTGTTACTGGTGTTACACGCGTGGCTGGTGTACCGGGCGTGGTAGGTGTGCCTGGTGTTGAGGGTATTTCCGGCGGTGCTTCAGCAGAGTGTCGAATTCGAATCGTCCGGCCCGTATCAAAAGCCATTGGCCTTCCGTTTACCCATTCACGATGCCAGATATCTCAGCATGTCATGGCCACATCGCGGATTTGGTAACGTGCAGGCCTGCAGAGAAAAATGGGGCCAGCCTTGTTGCAGTTGGTGCATAAATATTTGGAAGTCGGATCTCGCGTGGCAGTGTGTAGAATGGAGCACACTTTAGAGGCTTGACGATAGCGCTTGGGCTGGGTCTCTTTGTTTCCCCAGCGTTCCACCTGGCAAACAGCGTGTGTAGTTGCATTACTACCTTGAGCAATGTCGATAGCTCTTGAAGTCGGTGCTCGTTCTGTTCCGAAAGTATTCCCTTCATACATATCCGAGGCTTCCAGTCGGCAGAGCTGAAGGTGCAGTTTTTCATGTACTTGACATTGCTGAGCGGTCGTGAGTTCTTGTGCTTGTGGTAGGCCTTGTGAACAATATAGTCATTTACGATAGCGAGGTCAATGAGACCCAGTACCAGTGACTTGTAGTACTTTTGAAGCGAACAGCGCGCTGGAGAGAGTATCGCTGCAGCCTTAGTTGATCATGGACGTCTACACCTCCCATGAAGGCGTGGTAGTCATTGATCAGGCGAGGGCATGGAACTTCTACATGGGTAGCACGGTCCTGACGAACAACTCGATCAATCTCCAGGTTTCCTCCGGTACACAAGAAATGTACTGGTCTGGAGTCCCACCAACTAATGGCCTTCATGTTTGGACCGAGATTCGATCTGCTCGTTTTGAAAGATCCGCGATCAATCGTCTTCGGGTGGGTTTTCTTTTTCTCGACAACAGCCTTACAGTAGCCGAGCCGGATCGTCATAATGGTGCCCACACAATAAAACCCCATCAGAAGCAGTTACAGTGCCAAAGCCACGGAGGTGTAGAAGCGGTCTACCACAACGAGTCACATGCCATGTTGTCTGGCCTCCTTCCCAAAGACAGCAAGCAGATTTACAACCACTGCAGCAGGACCCGACTCCATATCGGTTTAGTGTGCGTCGCTAATATGCTGTTTCTTCCCGCAATAAACTTCGAATCTGAGTAATGCAGCATAATACAGCACAAAAGGTCATACATATGTCGCATCATGCAGCATAAGAAATACTCGAGTCCATAAATAGCTTACCGAATGCACTATGCTGTGAAAGCACTGCACAGCATGAACTGCTTAGTCCCCCAATGATGTGGCTTATCATTCATGTAAACGGCATCTTTTTGAAAGACGAACGACGTGGAAGAACAGAATTATCAAACCCGAGGTGCAAAGGCGCTTCATACCCCTAGCAAACGTATTTTGTAGCATTTCGAAACTTAAAAAATATTCCAGGCCCGGTCCGTACGGCAAGTGGGTCGTTGCTTGAATTGAAGTGCAAATTTCGAGACACCTCCATGTACAGGTCTCGGCTCATCACGGACCCAAAGCTGCCTCGAAAAATGGTAGCGGTTGTTTTCCAGTGGTTGCCATCTTTTCCCGATGAGGTACATTGGTTCTTGCAATCAGGAGACCAATAACGCGGCAAAATTGATGCGGCCGAATGGGTTTCATCCCATCAAGATCATGCTGAATGTCGCGCTTGGTCTTCTTCGGGAGACTTGGGTTCAGACGCTACTTCTTGCGCATATCTCTTGCATGTGTCATCCACTCGCAAAGGCAGCATGTCACGGTGATACTCGTTCGAACACACGGCAATGTGCTGCCACAACTCAACCGGTGCGAAGGAAAAGAATAGAGCCACGAGCGAGTCACCGTTGCGCAGTACTTCACCTCTCGGTCCAGAATATCCTTGTCGCAGCCCGGGGTAACTGTGCGTGTTGTCGACTGGTACTATGGTCTCATGAGGTAGTCATGTGTGTCGGGTTCTTCAACGTCTTCCTACCAGTAGCTGACATTTCATGAAAAACTCTATTTTTTTTCAATTTGCCAGCTAGCACTTGTTCCTCCCCGCCAAAACAATCTAGGAAATTCTCTGCAAAACGAACCTCATTCGCTATCTCACCCTCACTCACGTCATCTTCCATGTCCTCGGATTCGTATGCCTGATCACCATCGCTGTCTTCGTCATCTTCTCCACACTCCATGTCGTCCTTCTCTGCTTCGCCACCAGACTCCCTTGCACCATAGTTAAAAGATCATCGTTGCCGCCCACGGCGTTCCACTCGGCCTCGACGTCTTCCAAGAGATCGTTTGTTGCCGCTGATTCCTCGCCTAGAAAATCGTTCTCATCACGGTAACCCCCTAGAGACAACCAGCAAATTGATGTTAGCAACATGCGGTATAACACGTGGCATATAATGCTGCACAAGATTTACTAATAGGTACTGCATAACATGCAGCAAAAGGTACTGCATGGCATTTAACATAACATTCAACATAGCAGCGGGAAGAGTCTCGCTTGACGATGTACCCACTTCATATGCCGAATCGTTGTCGTATTCGCCAGACTACACCGACACCATATCCTCGTCAGCAGACTCCACGGATACGTTGTCATGGTCGAAAATCCCCATAGGCTTCGTCGCTATGCGGCGACGTCGGAATCAGTGGGGCACGACGCGGAGAAGATGCACAGGGGGCGTATCAGCTGATAGCTTTAGCGACCGTCTCGTGCGAGTCGCGTTCTGAGCAGCCCCTTAGCCTCTCACCATATCATGGAGGGTGGTGACAGAGGACGGTTGCGCTCCTGCTGCTGCCTCTACGATTGGCTGGTACGTCTGCACTGCCGTTTCAGCAGCCGCAGCGAGCTGCATGTCAGCAGCATCTCGTATTGTAGTCAGGTTTGCTGACGCGCGCTCACGGAGGCCTGCAGAAACATTACAAACCGTTAAAACAGACGCAGTATATACACCAGCAACGCACTCACTTTTTGCATTGTATTCCAGCACGGTCTCCTCGCTCAGGACGAAGTCGACTCCCTCCTCTCCGTCAATGTTGGCATCAGGACGCAATTAGCGGTAACGTTCGTCGAGGCTCCTTCGCGTAGGCGGTTTTCTTGTCCAGCCTTCCCCCTTCAGCTCCTTCCATACTGACCGGAACATTAGGTCCCGCCAGGTAACATCAGCGTATGGAACCTTGTTTGGCTGCTTCTGAGCCCTCCGTCCGCAAAATCGAGAATTACTGACAATGGGCTGCTTGGCAACGGAAACCTGCGGAATGGATTCGGAAACAGCGATCTGCTGACGTCCCTGTCAAACGGCATTCTCGAAATTTTGGATTGGGAGAGAAAAGTGTCCTGCGCAGCCCTCTTTGTGCATGCATCGGAACAGAAACGACTGGGCTAATAACTAAAAGCCATAGGCGAGAGAAATACGTTCAATTTAAAAACTCCAAATTTAAATTCTCTTATGCTGAATATATTCAGCACAAGCAAAATCCCTATACGGAAGGATGCAGCGTGCCGGTTTGGAGGGGTTAATATCAAAATGCCTTTTGAACATTCACTGTTCAAGACAGGCCAGTTTCACTAATACCAGCGGTTGCACTGACAAGTGAAAAATGCTAGGGTTTGACCGTGGAGAAAATGATATTGGCACCCTACGCAATCGAACTCGTAACTCTCCCCAACGTCCATCTTTCTACTAGACTGAAAACGATGGATCAACATTATATAATGGAACCTCTATCGTTAGATTCCTTGCAGTACTTCAAACCTCTTCACGACACTCTACAAGAAAATGTCCGAATTAAGGCTTTGGATCTGGCTGGTTAGTTAGACGACATGTTTTATTTTATTTTACCCACGTGGGTGATCTAACAAGTGCCGGGCTATAAAATCCAGAGCTTCCCCGTGCAAGGCGCAGCATTAGTTATCCTTGTCATGCAAAATAATACTCGGCATACTTGTCATATGTGGATAGCCGACAGGGGTCGCCACTTCTTGGCGCAATTTGAAGTTACTCGCGGTCGTCAGCAAAGCTTTCAGCTGCTTTCCTTTCCTTCCGATGTGGCTTCGAGTTATGCCTCGATTGAGATGCGTCGTCGCGAGTACGCCTCACTTTGGTCGGGCGAAGAACATAGTTTGGTGATATATTCAGTGCAACCTCATCGGTGTCCTCGGAAACATCATGGTCACCACCAGCAGTTGCATTTTCAACAGCAGGATCTCCACCGCGACAGGTCAAGCTTTTTTTTTGTGTTATCAGGGACTTCTTCCGCACTGTCGGACTTGTTTAGCTTTTCCGCAAGAGCCTCCACGCTGTCTGCCTCTGAACTAGTAGCTCGGACGCACCTAGTACCATTAAAGTGCTGTCATTGAAGCATACACATATTATAGCAGAAGTTTAGTAGCATACCTGTAGCGAAGTAGCAGGTAAGCTCGTACTTGAAACCATACTTGCGGAACTTCTTGATATTGTTCCAAATTTGGTTTGGGTTAAAGCGCTCCAACTCATCCCACACCTTATCGGGATAGGTGAGTTTTCCTGTCTTCAGACATACGCCAACGCCAACGCTAATCTTCCCCTTCACCTCCATGTAGATATCGTAATCCAGCAAAAGACGAGCGGCCTTAGACTTATATTCGCTGTAGTGTGTGGAAACCATAAACACAAACCTGCCTCAAGGGTGCAATACCTTTGTCGAACGTCCTTGTGTGCTTGGCATTCATGCTTGGCGGTAGGTTGATGTCATGCTGCCTTGTTGAGAAATTTGTATGTGGCAGCTATAAGGTTCTTTTGAGCTTCTTCGTATGCCTGCAGCAGATCAAACTCCTCGGGTACTGCCCACGTCGCTCTGTTGCAGTGCCACCCTTCTTTGCAATCTGTGTGTGTTTCTGGGCCTGTGCTTGATCCGAAAATGAAAGAGTGAGGAGCTTTTAGCAGGTTTCGTCTAGATCCTTCTCACTACACTTAGGGAAACAACTCGGTATAGGAACAATGCAAAGACGAACATAGCATTTTGGAAACGCAATTATCTGGAAAACAGGGGGTATCTGTTTTCGAAAACGACGAACCATTCGTGATTCCAAGACGAAAACGTGATTTTGACGTTTTCGTTTTCGCGACCACATTTTCTTGCTTAAACGTGATTATCGTACCATCGCGAACCCGACCTAAAAACTTTGAATTTGATGCCTAAAACTTTAAAGCTTAAACTTTTTAGTGGTCTTACATTTCGCTACGAAGGCTCCAAACCGAGCTTCGCCCACAAGAAGGGTACCAGACAGACGTGGCGCGCAGCCGCAGTGGCTGCCTGTCAACGGTTAGCCCCCAGAGTGGTCAGCCAGTCTTTTGTGAATGCGCACATCGACAACCTGTAATCTGCAACTTGTTAAACATTAAACTATCATTTTTTAATTGTTCTATATATTTTAAACTTACGACTTTAAACTTAAAAACATGCAATAGTTGTACAAAATATGCGATTTTGGGAATTTTCATACCTAGTAAACCGATACCTGCTAGTTAACCATGATACTTTCAGGGTGTGTATTGAAATAAGTCTGGCATTCTGATAATGTCGATCCCGCCGAAAATGCTTGCTTCTGTCAATTCACCAGGGACACACACACCCTATCATATTAAACGTTAATTTGGTTGGCGAAATCTAGAGATTGCAAATTTTGCACAACCCACAGTGGCACTTGATGCCTGATACAGGTTGGAAAGGAATCGCTGTGTGGCAATGCACACGCTTCTAAATGCAATCTAAGTACAAATCGAATCTACGGGGGTAGATGCCAGCATACACGACGTATTAGAGGATGCCTACGCGAATGCTCAGCTATATACGGGCCGTCAGATGTGAGTGGAAAATCTGAAGCGAGGCATAGAAGAAGCTACGGGGTTAATGGAGTTTCGATGTGATACTACAAAGTCATCGAAAGAAGTAATTATGGTAATTGATTTCAAAATGAAGGTTGATCCGTTACATTTTCGCGACCAAACAGTAGCTCACTACGACAAGAGGGGGATATAGTGGCACGGAACTTTATTTGCTTATGGAGTTTCGCTGATGATTTAAGCAGACAATCGAAACGAAGTTATGCTTTGATCAGATATCTAACGGACCCAACATACAAGATAGGATGCAGTTGTCACGCTTTTGGAGGCAATTATACATCCACGTACGTCGGGACGCTCCACACATCACGTGCGTTGCCGTCGAGTTCGACAACGCGTCACGTTACTAGAACTCGTATATGGCGCTTATACTCCAGTTGGTCGGGGCACAATACGGTATCAAAGTCGTACAGTATATTCATTCGAGCACATAGGACCGACAATCTATGCTAGACTCCCATTTTGCAACTGCAATAATAAATGTGAAAAGCTGGGTGCGTCAAGGTAATAACTGTCTCATTCCCTCTCAAATTTTGGTGGATCTAACGGCTGATGGCGGTCTGCCTAATAGTGTTGGTGAGTTATTTGAGTATGATCGTTTCAAGGGAGTAAAGCTTTATCAAGATATACGGGGCGAAATGTTTATGTTCGTGAATACCCTGTATATTATATGATTTTTTGCTTATTCAGACATCGGGGACGGGATTGAAAATCGTGTGGCCCCAACCAGAATGTGTTGCGAACATGAAAACTATCTAACACAAGTAAGAAGTAGCGTTGGTGCTTCCTCGGGTTTCGGTGAAGGCAAGCATCAGTTATAAACTCATGTTGATCATGGAGAGGCTGAAATTTCGTTTTATCATCATGTCTGCCCATGTGAACAAGTAGAAAACATTCAGCGGTGCCTGGATTTTAAAAGTGGTGACGCAGAAGAAAACTTACTTACGCACGTTGATGATACATTTATGATACGCACGTTGATGACACATTTACGATGCCAGAGATAACGACTCGGACAGCAGTGATGATAACGACAATAACACCGGATGATGGTAGTAATTATGGTGAAGATAATATAAAGAAGAAAGTTTTGCTCCTACTCGTAACAACTGGAGTTGCAACAGGTGTCCATATCATTAGATACGCTCAAATCGGATGGCGCGCAAGAATACGACCTCCCAAGAAATGCAACACGAGGAGTTAGCAAAAACGTCGTGTATGAAAAATATGTAGAGACATACGCGAAACGTTGTATTCTGGACCTGAGTACTGTGGAGACTTTGGACAATTTAACGAAAGCACAGAGTTAGTTGCTAAGCTGCCCTCTATTGCAAACGAACGCACACGAAGTATCGTAACTATACCATCTCTGGCAAGAGGTTGGGCAAAACGCAAACCGAAGACATATATACGGTGCAAATTTTGTGAAGCTATATTAAAATGAGACTAAGTAAATGTTCGCGCAAGGCGAAGCACAGCAAAATCAGAAGCTTAGCTATAGATTCTCGCATTAGGATACCCTCACAGATTCAATTAACCTAGTGAGACGAGATCCATGCATTGATTACGAGGTTGATGAAGCAGCGATGATGTGCCGATCCCCCTCGCTTCCCGTAGATAACACTAGTAACACAAAACATGTACCGCATCGCCTAGCAAAACGACGCGGACCGCACCAACATACCCAAATGTTTGATGGCAATTTAACCCTCAAATCAAGCCGATGAAAGCGCTCGCCATGTTTCCTTTGTGCTGTGGTAATATTAACGAGTAACAGATTCGCAGCCAAGTTTCAGCGATCAAAGTCAATCTGGAAACGTAATCTGCTACCACTTGCTAAAATCATTTAGGAGTGAACGTCAAGAGTGTTGGACCGGATCAAAAACGACTTACCTCAATACGTCGTGATGACCCCAGATAAGTTTCAGCACGTTCATACGATGCGAAGAAACGGATCGATGGGTTTGAATGAGAACAGGATGGGAGAATTCACCGCCAAGTCGCCGAGAACGCCAATAAAGGCACGTTCAAAGTTGCGAACAAGGAGGACTCCTTCCGCATGATTGGAACTGATTTTGGCAGCGATCCCCAGTCCAATACATCGCAGGCATCTGGAGGTATTATACGCGAACAGTGAGTACGTATATGGGGCGCTTGCGCAAGATTGTGATTGCCGACGGACGAAGCGATCGTATGAGGGCCAAGTGCGACTACGGCAACAAATGATGCTGACTGATTAAAGCGACTCGAGGTTTTAGGATGATCGAAGAAGCTGAGATTGAATGAACTGATTTCTCACTCAAACTTTACTGGGGGTTAGAGATTTGCTTTCTATGTCCTGTTAAATCGTGAGTCCTGAATTTCTTGGAGACGTTGCCCGATTAATGCATTGGCTGGTAGCCATCCATGGTTGTTATCCAACGCTTGCCACAGACGTTTCTGCATTGAATAGTAAGCATTCCTTTGTTGTTGAAACAATGTGTTTAATCGGAGTCGAGGGTCGACTCGATTCGTGACGTGTCCGTCTAATTTAGCTCGAGATCGAGCATCAAAAGGGTCGCGTGACGCCCTCAAAATCGTCGGCGTCCGCTTGAAGAAGTAGCTCTATCATAGGGGTGTGGGTCGAGGTATGTAGTGCTCAACGAGGTCGAGTATGTTAGCCTCCATGAAGCCGTCCTCATCCATCGTGTCCAAGCACCTGTTGTCGCATCGGAATTTGACATTGCGCGCCGCCGTTTGCTGCAAATTGGCAACTGTTAGAGAAATAGTGAGTAGAAATGTTCTGAGCTGAATACATAAACGAGCACTTACGTTCAGGCGTCACGCTTCAGTTGTCGCTTAGTTGCCGACTCGGACAAAGTTGTTGCGCACGACGATCACGTTCGCTGTCTCGGTGAAGTCTAACAACTATTTCTCGTTTTGGTCATCATCACTAGGACAGAACTTCCGGATCTGTTGGCAGACACGGTCGAGTTGGCATGCGGTGCTTCATATAATCTGGCGGGCTGGATGACCTGGGTCGGACAGCGTTCCAACGACATGCCGTGCACTCCCACCGTTAGGCGGTTCGCCCGTTCGCTTTCGCATGTTGGCGACCAGTTCTTGGCAGATAAGTTATATCTAGTCTACCAGCGCCTGGCTGGACTCCCGGTGCCCGTGGCGTTGGTCTGCTCGGCCGAGGCGAGCACCGTCTACTCGATGCCCGTGATCGTCAGCGCGTAGCCAGTCGTCCTTATTCTCAAAGCGCGCGTTCTGCTGGAGAGTAGCGGTGGGTTGTGCATGGGCAACCACTAGCTGTTCACGGTGGCTGTTATTCTCTTTATCGATCTCGATGAATATCGTAACCGTGCCGACATATATATGTTTTTATTTGACTGATGTATGGCGGCCGTCACCCATTCAAATGTCAAACACTGCTTATCAGCGAGCGCGAAGCCTACCGAATATCATTTCTGCCAAATAGCATCACTAGGGGTAGGTTCTCTTGCTGCCGACAAATTGCCGACGATAATGTCGGCAGGACTGTCGAAATGTGTTACTCAGCAATAGTGAAGGCTTCGAGTTTATATTGCTGCGGTAGACTACTAGTTGCGCTTTCTTATGGCGCCTTCGCAATTATCACCAGCTGAACCGAGTTTCCTGGACGACGCCCTCTCAAGAGGATAACTCCTCTGTCAAGGCGCTAACAACGCGCATTCAAATATAATGAGCAAGCTGGATACGAGCGAAGCACTAGTACACTTTCAACGCGAAGACACAGAAATGAACCATCAGTTTATCCATTATATGACGATTCAACTTTCACTCGCAGGAAGGATGCCAGAAGGATGTGATGCGCAACCGCAGGCCTTGGTGGGCTGCCTGTCCAGGACTCCTACCATTGGTCGGGGTGTTTTAGTCAACATCTGTTAAAGGCGCGTTTCGACAATCTGTAACTTGCAACCAAAAGAACTTTTAACATAAAACTTCTCATTTTAAAAGTTACCTCTATAACGTTTCACTAAAAGGGGTATTTCCTCTCGCTAACGACTAGACGTCAAACCGAGCTTCGCCCACAAGAGAGGTGCCAGAAGGATGTGATGCGCGGTCGCTGATGCTCGATGGGTCGCAGATGCTCGATGGGTTGAGAAACATGGCGGGAGCTACACTTTGTTTCTAACGTACACTGTCTTCGTGTAGTGAGGAAGCGTAGACTTAGCGTTTGTATGTTAGATAGAAATAAACGGGCTCGAGCATTTCTAAGAAAGCTTGACTCTTTAGACTAAAATAGAAAACTGCATTGAATGGCAGCCCGTCGTGTGGCGGATTAATTTTATCTGAACGGTAAACCCTCCTCAAGAATTATCGATTTGGAAAGGTGAGAGCATGGTTGGCTGTTACACGTCTGCATGAAATGCGTGCACATGATCGGTTGAAACGTGGCCCGTTCAACGAATAGCTGAGCGCCTGAGCGCCCGTCAATGACTGTTGCGTTGCCGGTTCGTAGTGTTGATCGCTGTAGTTTGTGTGTCCCACACACTAGGAGTTTCCGCGTATTAGTGTAACCCTGCTTCACTATTCCTGTATAGCCCCGCTACAGGTTGAATATCAGTGGCTTACCCCCGCTTGGCCGGAGTACTTCAGCCAGCTTATTTTTTATGAGCGCACATCGACAACCTTTTACCTGCAACCCATTAAACTTTAAATCTAAAATGATTACCTTTCCTCTATTTTTTGTATCTACCTTTAAGCTGAAAAAGGTCTTTGTAACGGGGTCACGCAGTGGCTTGCCCTGATGGCGCGGGACCAGGACAACTAGTTTTGACCCAGACAAACGGGATCGGGTCATCAGATTAGCCAGGGTCTGTGTGGTGCACATCGGCCGTTAAGGACGCACCAACAGCTAAGTACTCATGTGTAGCACACACGCGGACCCTAAGTTCTGTTTGTTAGCCTAAAGTAGTAAGGTAGTTGAGGGCCACTCATTCGGATGGGTGGCGCAGACCATAGCAAGGGAAAACAGTCTGAGAGTGTTATCAAATAAAGACAGTTTAACGCTAACCCGGAAGTTCACAAGTCGCTAAGGTACTCGGT
>JAAVTI010001378.1:0-13284 GCA_011947335.1 Phytophthora constricta | reverse complement strand
TATCACTAAAATCGGCATTCCGATCGAGCATCTACATCATCGTCGTGGTAACCTCTAATGCCCTTCGGTCCAAGTTTAACTCGAATTCTTTGTTGTCAATCTGCCAGAAAACATGCCGCAGTGCGCGAATTTCACGGTGATGTATCTCATAAGCGATATCCGCTAAGCCGTGTGCAGCAAAAATCAATTGCAGGCGATACGCGATGACATGACGGACGTTGTACCGATAGTCTTTTGATTAACTATTGGCTCTCCTGTTCAATGCACGACACGCATCACATTTACTGAAACTTGTCAACGAAGCATTGGTTTTGTCGTTTATTTTGTGGCGGACTCTGAAGAATCAATTCAGAGGCATACCAAAGATGGGGTTGAGCATCATGCTCATTCACGCCCCCTCAATTTGTATTCGTGCGGCTCTTAGGGTATGAATACCTTTTGTTTCTGCCAGAACTCCGTCTTGGTGTTGTGCCATGAGATTACATGTTAACCCTCCAAACCGGAGCGGTATTGTTTTTAAGCTGCATAATATGCAAATACGCAATCATGTTGCATATTATGCAGCATGATTGGGTAGGAGAAGGGTCTCCGACATGGACGGAGCTGTGTGGCGATAGATGCTGCTAACGCATCAATAAGCTGAATATCCAACCGTCAACCTGCATTCTTGTGCTGCATTATGCAGCGGATCATAAACGTGTTGGTAACAGTGCCCAGAGCAGATGCAGCTTTTTCTACGGTTCCTAGAGATTTCATTTTTCCCGAAGTTAGAGACTCAAACTTCCCATGCTATTTTTAGTGCAAGTTGAGGTGTCACGCCCAACGCTATCGCAATCAAGGTGTGTTTGTCGCTGTGGCTTCTTTGTCCAAAACAACACGCAAATAATATGATAGTTATATGATCTTGCGGTTCTTCCTCCAGAGCACGAAGTCACTTCGCAAATTAGCAAGCAGACATAAAGCGCTGGCAGAAAGCCGACGGAGAGCAATAAGCAAGATGGACGGTACGCAGATCGCTGCATTATTCACCCTAAGATGCTGCTAACATCATTCACGATGTTGTTCGGCGTCTGTTAGCACGTAGATCTGGTGTTACTGGTGTTACACGCGTGGCTGGTGTACCGGGCGTGGTAGGTGTGCCTGGTGTTGAGGGTATTTCCGGCGGTGCTTCAGCAGAGTGTCGAATTCGAATCGTCCGGCCCGTATCAAAAGCCATTGGCCTTCCGTTTACCCATTCACGATGCCAGATATCTCAGCATGTCATGGCCACATTGCGGATTTGGTAACGTGCAGGCCTGCAGAGAAAAATGGGCCAGCCTTGTTGCAGTTGGTGCATAAATATTTGGAAGTCGGATCTCGTGTGGCAGTGTGAGGAATGGAGCACACTTTAGAGGCTTGACGATAGCGCTTGGGCTGGGTCTCTTTGTTTCCCCAGCGTTCCACCTGGCAAACAGCGTGTGTAGTTGCATTACTACCTTGAGCAATGTCGATAGCTCTTGAAGTCGGTGCTCGTTCTGTTGCGAAAGTGTTCCCTTCATACATATCCGAGGCTTCCAGTCGGCAGAACTGAAGGTGCAGGTTTTTCGTGTACTTGACATTGCTGAGCGGTCGCGAGTTCTTGTGCTTGTGGTAGGCCTTGTGAACAATATAGTCATTTACGATAGCGAGGTCAATGAGACCCAGTACTAGTGACAAGTAGTACTTTTTGAAGCGAACAGCGCGCAGGAGAGAGTATCGCCGCAGCCTTAGTTGATCATGGACGTCTACACCTCCCATGAAGGCGTGGTAGTCATTGATCAGGCGAGGGCATGGAACTTCTACATGGGTAGCACGGTCCTGACGAACAACTCGATCAATCTCCAGGTTGCCTCCGGTACACAAGAAATGTACTGGTCTGGAGTCCCACCAACTAATGGCCTTCATGTTTGGACCGAGATTCGATCTGCTCGTTTTGAAAGATCCGCGATCAATCGTCTTCGGGCGGGTTTTCTTTTTCTCGACAACAGCCTTGCAGTAGCCGAGCCGGATCGTCATAATGGTGCCCACACAATAAAACCCCATCAGAAGCAGTTACATTGCCAAAGCCTCGGAGGTGTAGAAGCGGTCTACCACAACGTACCACGTGCCATGTTGTCTGGCCTCCTTCCCAAAGACAGCAAGCAGGTTTACAACCACTGCAGCAGGACCCGACTCCATATCGGTTTTGTGTGCGTCGCTAATATGCTGTTTCTTCCCGCAATAAACTTCGAATCTGAGTAATGCAGCATAATACAGCACAAAAGGGTCATACATATGTCGCATCATGCAGCATAAGAAATACTCGAGTCCATAAATAGCTTACCGAATGCACTATGCGGTGAAAGCACTGCACAGCATGAACTGCTTAGTCCCCCGATGATGTGGCTTATCATTCATGTAAACGGCATCTTTTTGAAAGACGAACGACGTGGAAGAACAGAATTATCAAACCCGAGGTGCAAAGGCGCTTCATACCCCCTAGCAAACGTATTTTGTAGCATTTCGAAACTTAAAAAAATATTCCAGGCCCGGTCCGTACGGCAAGTGGGTCGTTGTTTGAATTGAAGTGCAAATTTCGAGACACCTTCATGTACAGGTCTCGGCTCATCACGGACCCAAAGCTGCCTCGAAAAATGGTAGCGGTTGTTTTCCAGTGGTTGCCATCTTTTCCCGATGAGGTACATTGGTTCTTGCAATCAGGAGACCAATAACGCGGCAAAATTGATGCGGCCGAATGGGTTTCATCCCATTAAGATCATGCTGAATGTCGCGCTTGGTCTTCTTCGGGAGACTTGGGTTCAGACGCTACTTCCTGCGCATATCTCTTGCATGTGTCATCCACTCGCAAAGGCAGCATGTCACGGTGATACTCGTTCGAACACACGGCAATGTGCTGCCACAACTCAACCGGTGCGAAGGAAAAGAATAGAGCCACGAGCGAGTCACCGTTGCGCAGTACTTCACCTCTCGGTCCAGAATATCCTTGTCGCAGCCCGGGGTAACTGTGCGTGTTGTCGACTGGTACTATGGTCTCATGAGGTAGTCATGTGTGTCGGGTTCTTCAACGTCTTCCTACCAGTAGCTGACATTTCATGAAAAAATCTATTTTTTTCAATTTGCCAGCTAGCACTTGTTCCTCCCCGCCAAAACAATCTAGGAAATTCTCTGCAAAACGAACCTCATTCGCTATCTCACCCTCACTCACGTCATCTTCCATGTCCTCGGATTCGTATGCCTGATCACCATCGCTGTCTTCGTCATCTTCTCCACACTCCATGTCGTCCTTCTCTGCTTCGCCACCAGACTCCCTTGCACCATAGTTAAAAGATCATCGTTGCCGCCCACGGCGTTCCACTCGGCCTCGACGTCTTCCAAGAGATCGTTTGTTGCCGCTGATTCCTCGCCTAGAAAATCGTTCTCATCACGGTAACCCCTAGAGACAACCAGCAAATTGATGTTAGCAACATGCGGTATAACACGTGGCATATAATGCTGCACAAGATTTACTAATAGGTACTGCATAACATGCAGCAAAAGGTACTGCATGGCATTTAACATAACATTCAACATAGCAGCGGGAAGAGTCTCGCTTGACGATGTATCCACTTCATATGCCGAATCGTTGTCGTATTCGCCAGACTACACCGACACCATATCCTCGTCAGCAGACTCCACGGATACGTTGTCATGGTCGAAAATCCCCCATAGGCTTCGTCGCTATGCGGCGACGTCGGAATCAGTGGGGCACGACGCGGAGAAGATGCACAGGGGGGCGTATCAGCTGATAGCTTTAGCGACCGTCTCGTGCGAGTCGCGTGCTGAGCAGCACCTTCGCCTCTCACCGTATCATGGGGGTGACGACAGAGGACGGTTGCGCTGCTGCTGCTGCCTCTACGATTGGCTGGTACGTCTGCTCTGCCGTTTCAGCAGCCGCAGCGAGCTGTATGTCAGCAGCATCTCGTATGGTAGTCAGGTTTGCTGACGCGCTCACGGAGGCCTGCAGAAACATTACAAACCGTTAAACAGACGCAGTAAATACACCAGCAACGCACTCACTTTTTGCATAGTATTCCAGCACGGCCTCCTCGCCCAGGACGAAGTCGACTCCTCCTCTCCGTCAGCGTTGGCATCAGGACGCAGGTAGCGGTAACGGTCGTCGAGGCTCCTTCGCGTAGGCGGTTTTCTTGTCCAGCCTTCCCCCTTCAGCTCCTTCCATACTGACCGGAAGGATAGGTCCCGCCAGGTAACATCAGCGTCTGGAACCTTGTTTCGCTGCATCTGAGCCCTCCGTCCGCAAAATCGAGAATTACTGACAATGGGCTGCTTGGCAACGGAAACCTGCGGAATGGATTCGGAAACAGCGATCTGCTGGCGTCCCTGTCAAACGGCATTCTCGAAATTTTGGATTGGGAGAGAAAAGTGTCCTGCGCAGCCCTCTTTGTGCATGCATCGGAACAGAAACGACTGGGCTAATAACTAAAAGCCATAGGCGAGAGAAATACGTTCAATTTAAAAACTCCAAATTTAAATTCTCTTATGCTGAATATATTCAGCACAAGCAAAATCCCTATACGGAAGGATGCAGCGTGCCGGTTTGGAGGGGTTAATATCAAAATGCCTTTTGAACATTCACTGTTCAAGACAGGCCAGTTTCACTAATACCAGCGGTTGCACTGACAAGTGAAAAATGCTAGGGTTTGACCGTGGAGAAAATGATATTGGCACCCTACGCAATCGAACTCGTAACTCTCCCAACGTCCATCTTTCTACTAGACTGAAAACGATGGATCAACATTATATAATGGAACCTCTATCGTTAGATTCCTTGCAGTACTTCAAACCTCTTCACGACACTCTACAAGAAAATGTCCGAATTAAGGCTTTGGATCTGGCTGGTTAGTTAGACGACATGTTTTATTTTATTTTACCCACGTGGGTGATCTAACAAGTGCCGGGCTATAAAATCCAGAGCTTCCCCGTGCAAGGCGCAGCATTAGTTATCCTTGTCATGCAAAATAATACTCGGCATACTTGTCATATGTGGATAGCCGACAGGGGTCGCCACTTCTTGGCGCAATTTGAAGTTACTCGCGGTCGTCAGCAAAGCTTTCAGCTGCTTTCCTTTCCTTCCGATGTGGCTTCGAGTTATGCCTCGATTGAGATGCGTCGTCGCGAGTACGCCTCACTTTGGTCGGGCGAAGAACATAGTTTGGTGATATATTCAGTGCAACCTCATCGGTGTCCTCGGAAACATCATGGTCACCACCAGCAGTTGCATTTTCAACAGCAGGATCTCCACCGCGACAGGTCGCTTTTTTTTTTGTGTTATCAGGGACTTCTTCCGCACTGTCGGACTTGTTTAGCTTTTCCGCAAGAGCCTCCACGCTGTCTGCCTCTGAACTAGTAGCTCGGACGCACCTAGTACCATTAAAGTGCTGTCATTGAAGCATACACATATTATAGCAGAAGTTTAGTAGCATACCTGTAGCGAAGTAGCAGGTAAGCTCGTACTTGAAACCATACTTGCGGAACTTCTTGATATTGTTCCAAATTTGGTTTGGGTTAAAGCGCTCCAACTCATCCCACACCTTATCGGGATAGGTGAGTTTTCCTGTCTTCAGACATACGCCAACGCCAACGCTAATCTTCCCCTTCACCTCCATGTAGATATCGTAATCCAGCAAAAGACGAGCGGCCTTAGACTTATATTCGCTGTAGTGTGTGGAAACCATAAACACAAACCTGCCTCAAGGGTGCAATACCTTTGTCGAACGTCCTTGTGTGCTTGGCATTCATGCTTGGCGGTAGGTTGATGTCATGCTGCCTTGTTGAGAAATTTGTATGTGGCAGCTATAAGGTTCTTTTGAGCTTCTTCGTATGCCTGCAGCAGATCAAACTCCTCGGGTACTGCCCACGTCGCTCTGTTGCAGTGCCACCCTTCTTTGCAATCTGTGTGTGTTTCTGGGCCTGTGCTTGATCCGAAAATGAAAGAGTGAGGAGCTTTTAGCAGGTTTCGTCTAGATCCTTCTCACTACACTTAGGAAACAACTCGGTATAGGAACAATGCAAAGACGAACATAGCATTTTGGAAACGCAATTATCTGGAAAACAGGGGGTATCTGTTTTCGAAAACGACGAACCATTCGTGATTCCAAGACGAAAACGTGATTTTGACGTTTTCGTTTTCGCGACCACATTTTCTTGCTTAAACGTGATTATCGTACCATCGCGAACCCGACCTAAAAACTTTGAATTTGATGCCTAAAACTTTAAAGCTTAAACTTTTTAGTGGTCTTACATTTCGCTACGAAGGCTCCAAACCGAGCTTCGCCCACAAGAAGGGTACCAGACAGACGTGGCGCGCAGCCGCAGTGGCTGCCTGTCAACGGTTAGCCCCCAGAGTGGTCAGCCAGTCTTTTGTGAATGCGCACATCGACAACCTGTAATCTGCAACTTGTTAAACATTAAACTATCATTTTTTAATTGTTCTATATATTTTAAACTTACGACTTTAAACTTAAAAACATGCAATAGTTGTACAAAATATGCGATTTTGGGAATTTTCATACCTAGTAAACCGATACCTGCTAGTTAACCATGATACTTTCAGGGTGTGTATTGAAATAAGTCTGGCATTCTGATAATGTCGATCCCGCCGAAAATGCTTGCTTCTGTCAATTCACCAGGGACACACACACCCTATCATATTAAACGTTAATTTGGTTGGCGAAATCTAGAGATTGCAAATTTTGCACAACCCACAGTGGCACTTGATGCCTGATACAGGTTGGAAAGGAATCGCTGTGTGGCAATGCACACGCTTCTAAATGCAATCTAAGTACAAATCGAATCTACGGGGTAGATGCCAGCATACACGACGTATTAGAGGATGCCTACGCGAATGCTCAGCTATATACGGGCCGTCAGATGTGAGTGGAAAATCTGAAGCGAGGCATAGAAGAAGCTACGGGTTAATGGAGTTTCGATGTGATACTACAAAGTCATCGAAAGAAGTAATTATGGTAATTGATTTCAAAATGAAGGTTGATCCGTTACATTTTCGCGACCAAACAGTAGCTCACTACGACAAGAGGGGGATATAGTGGCACGGAACTTTATTTGCTTATGGAGTTTCGCTGATGATTTAAGCAGACAATCGAAACGAAGTTATGCTTTGATCAGATATCTAACGGACCCAACATACAAGATAGGATGCAGTTGTCACGCTTTTGGAGGCAATTATACATCCACGTACGTCGGGACGCTCCACACATCACGTGCGTTGCCGTCGAGTTCGACAACGCGTCACGTTACTAGAACTCGTATATGGCGCTTATACTCCAGTTGGTCGGGGCACAATACGGTATCAAAGTCGTACAGTATATTCATTCGAGCACATAGGACCGACAATCTATGCTAGACTCCCATTTTGCAACTGCAATAATAAATGTGAAAAGCTGGGTGCGTCAAGGTAATAACTGTCTCATTCCCTCTCAAATTTTGGTGGATCTAACGGCTGATGGCGGTCTGCCTAATAGTGTTGGTGAGTTATTTGAGTATGATCGTTTCAAGGGAGTAAAGCTTTATCAAGATATACGGGGCGAAATGTTTATGTTCGTGAATACCCTGTATATTATATGATTTTTTGCTTATTCAGACATCGGGGACGGGATTGAAAATCGTGTGGCCCCAACCAGAATGTGTTGCGAACATGAAAACTATCTAACACAAGTAAGAAGTAGCGTTGGTGCTTCCTCGGGTTTCGGTGAAGGCAAGCATCAGTTATAAACTCATGTTGATCATGGAGAGGCTGAAATTTCGTTTTATCATCATGTCTGCCCATGTGAACAAGTAGAAAACATTCAGCGGTGCCTGGATTTTAAAAGTGGTGACGCAGAAGAAAACTTACTTACGCACGTTGATGATACATTTATGATACGCACGTTGATGACACATTTACGATGCCAGAGATAACGACTCGGACAGCAGTGATGATAACGACAATAACACCGGATGATGGTAGTAATTATGGTGAAGATAATATAAAGAAGAAAGTTTTGCTCCTACTCGTAACAACTGGAGTTGCAACAGGTGTCCATATCATTAGATACGCTCAAATCGGATGGCGCGCAAGAATACGACCTCCCAAGAAATGCAACACGAGGAGTTAGCAAAAACGTCGTGTATGAAAAATATGTAGAGACATACGCGAAACGTTGTATTCTGGACCTGAGTACTGTGGAGACTTTGGACAATTTAACGAAAGCACAGAGTTAGTTGCTAAGCTGCCCTCTATTGCAAACGAACGCACACGAAGTATCGTAACTATACCATCTCTGGCAAGAGGTTGGGCAAAACGCAAACCGAAGACATATATACGGTGCAAATTTTGTGAAGCTATATTAAAATGAGACTAAGTAAATGTTCGCGCAAGGCGAAGCACAGCAAAATCAGAAGCTTAGCTATAGATTCTCGCATTAGGATACCCTCACAGATTCAATTAACCTAGTGAGACGAGATCCATGCATTGATTACGAGGTTGATGAAGCAGCGATGATGTGCCGATCCCCCTCGCTTCCCGTAGATAACACTAGTAACACAAAACATGTACCGCATCGCCTAGCAAAACGACGCGGACCGCACCAACATACCCAAATGTTTGATGGCAATTTAACCCTCAAATCAAGCCGATGAAAGCGCTCGCCATGTTTCCTTTGTGCTGTGGTAATATTAACGAGTAACAGATTCGCAGCCAAGTTTCAGCGATCAAAGTCAATCTGGAAACGTAATCTGCTACCACTTGCTAAAATCATTTAGGAGTGAACGTCAAGAGTGTTGGACCGGATCAAAAACGACTTACCTCAATACGTCGTGATGACCCCAGATAAGTTTCAGCACGTTCATACGATGCGAAGAAACGGATCGATGGGTTTGAATGAGAACAGGATGGGAGAATTCACCGCCAAGTCGCCGAGAACGCCAATAAAGGCACGTTCAAAGTTGCGAACAAGGAGGACTCCTTCCGCATGATTGGAACTGATTTTGGCAGCGATCCCCCAGTCCAATACATCGCAGGCATCTGGAGGTATTATACGCGAACAGTGAGTACGTATATGGGGCGCTTGCGCAAGATTGTGATTGCCGACGGACGAAGCGATCGTATGAGGGCCAAGTGCGACTACGGCAACAAATGATGCTGACTGATTAAAGCGACTCGAGGTTTTAGGATGATCGAAGAAGCTGAGATTGAATGAACTGATTTCTCACTCAAACTTTACTGGGGGTTAGAGATTTGCTTTCTATGTCCTGTTAAATCGTGAGTCCTGAATTTCTTGGAGACGTTGCCCGATTAATGCATTGGCTGGTAGCCATCCATGGTTGTTATCCAACGCTTGCCACAGACGTTTCTGCATTGAATAGTAAGCATTCCTTTGTTGTTGAAACAATGTGTTTAATCGGAGTCGAGGGTCGACTCGATTCGTGACGTGTCCGTCTAATTTAGCTCGAGATCGAGCATCAAAAGGGTCGCGTGACGCCCCTCAAAATCGTCGGCGTCCGCTTGAAGAAGTAGCTCTATCATAGGGGTGTGGGTCGAGGTATGTAGTGCTCAACGAGGTCGAGTATGTTAGCCTCCATGAAGCCGTCCTCATCCATCGTGTCCAAGCACCTGTTGTCGCATCGGAATTTGACATTGCGCGCCGCCGTTTGCTGCAAATTGGCAACTGTTAGAGAAATAGTGAGTAGAAATGTTCTGAGCTGAATACATAAACGAGCACTTACGTTCAGGCGTCACGCTTCAGTTGTCGCTTAGTTGCCGACTCGGACAAAGTTGTTGCGCACGACGATCACGTTCGCTGTCTCGGTGAAGTCTAACAACTATTTCTCGTTTTGGTCATCATCACTAGGACAGAACTTCCGGATCTGTTGGCAGACACGGTCGAGTTGGCATGCGGTGCTTCATATAATCTGGCGGGCTGGATGACCTGGGTCGGACAGCGTTCCAACGACATGCCGTGCACTCCCACCGTTAGGCGGTTCGCCCGTTCGCTTTCGCATGTTGGCGACCAGTTCTTGGCAGATAAGTTATATCTAGTCTACCAGCGCCTGGCTGGACTCCCGGTGCCCGTGGCGTTGGTCTGCTCGGCCGAGGCGAGCACCGTCTACTCGATGCCCGTGATCGTCAGCGCGTAGCCAGTCGTCCTTATTCTCAAAGCGCGCGTTCTGCTGGAGAGTAGCGGTGGGTTGTGCATGGGCAACCACTAGCTGTTCACGGTGGCTGTTATTCTCTTTATCGATCTCGATGAATATCGTAACCGTGCCGACATATATATGTTTTTATTTGACTGATGTATGGCGGCCGTCACCCATTCAAATGTCAAACACTGCTTATCAGCGAGCGCGAAGCCTACCGAATATCATTTCTGCCAAATAGCATCACTAGGGGTAGGTTCTCTTGCTGCCGACAAATTGCCGACGATAATGTCGGCAGGACTGTCGAAATGTGTTACTCAGCAATAGTGAAGGCTTCGAGTTTATATTGCTGCGGTAGACTACTAGTTGCGCTTTCTTATGGCGCCTTCGCAATTATCACCAGCTGAACCGAGTTTCCTGGACGACGCCCTCTCAAGAGGATAACTCCTCTGTCAAGGCGCTAACAACGCGCATTCAAATATAATGAGCAAGCTGGATACGAGCGAAGCACTAGTACACTTTCAACGCGAAGACACAGAAATGAACCATCAGTTTATCCATTATATGACGATTCAACTTTCACTCGCAGGAAGGATGCCAGAAGGATGTGATGCGCAACCGCAGGCCTTGGTGGGCTGCCTGTCCAGGACTCCTACCATTGGTCGGGGTGTTTTAGTCAACATCTGTTAAAGGCGCGTTTCGACAATCTGTAACTTGCAACCAAAAGAACTTTTAACATAAAACTTCTCATTTTAAAAGTTACCTCTATAACGTTTCACTAAAAGGGGTATTTCCTCTCGCTAACGACTAGACGTCAAACCGAGCTTCGCCCACAAGAGAGGTGCCAGAAGGATGTGATGCGCGGTCGCTGATGCTCGATGGGTCGCAGATGCTCGATGGGTTGAGAAACATGGCGGGAGCTACACTTTGTTTCTAACGTACACTGTCTTCGTGTAGTGAGGAAGCGTAGACTTAGCGTTTGTATGTTAGATAGAAATAAACGGGCTCGAGCATTTCTAAGAAAGCTTGACTCTTTAGACTAAAATAGAAAACTGCATTGAATGGCAGCCCGTCGTGTGGCGGATTAATTTTATCTGAACGGTAAACCCTCCTCAAGAATTATCGATTTGGAAAGGTGAGAGCATGGTTGGCTGTTACACGTCTGCATGAAATGCGTGCACATGATCGGTTGAAACGTGGCCCGTTCAACGAATAGCTGAGCGCCTGAGCGCCCGTCAATGACTGTTGCGTTGCCGGTTCGTAGTGTTGATCGCTGTAGTTTGTGTGTCCCACACACACTAGGAGTTTCCGCGTATTAGTGTAACCCTGCTTCACTATTCCTGTATAGCCCCGCTACAGGTTGAATATCAGTGGCTTACCCCCGCTTGGCCGGAGTACTTCAGCCAGCTTATTTTTTATGAGCGCACATCGACAACCTTTTACCTGCAACCCATTAAACTTTAAATCTAAAATGATTACCTTTCCTCTATTTTTGTATCTACCTTTAAGCTGAAAAAGGTCTTTGTAACGGGGTCACGCAGTGGCTTTGCCCTGATGGCGCGGGACCAGGACAACTAGTTTTGACCCAGACAAACGGGATCGGGTCATCAGATTAGCCAGGGTCTGTGTGGTGCACACATCGGCCGTTAAGGACGCACCAACAGCTAAGTACTCATGTGTAGCACACACCGCGGACCCTAAGTTCTCGTTTGTTAGCCTAAAGTAGTAAGGTAGTTGAGGGCCACTCATTCGGATGGGTGGCGCAGACCATAGCAAGGGAAAACAGTCTGAGAGTGTTATCAAATAAAGACAGTTTAACGCTAACCCGGAAGTTCACAAGTCGCTAAGGTACTCGGTACCTTAGGCAACAGTAAAGACAGGGCCTTACTACTTCACAGCAGAGATGCGTGGCGTCTGCTGAGGTTAGCGCGTTTAGACTTCCTCTCACCCACGGTGCGTGTGACCCCGGTTACCTGGTAGTACTCGTAGTCAATCCTCCCGTGGATGCAGAGTCGGAGGCAGACTCGACTCGGATCCGAAGTCGAAGTTGAAGCTGCCTGAAGTCGAGGCATCAGCGGACGAAACCTCAGACGCAGACTCGGAGTCAAAGCTAAAGCTCGCAGACGCCGAGTCAAGTGCCGACTTGGAAGCGGAGGCAGAAGCAGAAGCGGCCTCCGAGTCGGAACCAAAGTCGAAGTCGAAGCTTCCCGAGGCATCAGTTGACGTGAATCGGAGCCAAAGTCGAAATTGAAGCTTCCCGAAGCTGAGGCAGATGTGGATTCGGAGCCAAAGTCGAAGTCAAAGCTTCCTGATGCTGAGGTTGATGCCGAGGCATCAGTTGACGTGGAATCGGATCCAAAGTCGAAGTCAAAGCTTCCCGATGCTGAGGTTGATGCCGAGGCATCAGTTGACGTGGACTCGGAGCCAAAGTCGAAGTCAAAGCTTCCCGATGCTGAGGTTGATGTCGAGGCATCAGTTGACGTGGAATCGGAGCCAAAGTCGAAGTTAAAGCTTGCAGAAGCCGAGTCATCCGTGGACGCGGAGTCCGAGTTGGAAGCTTCAGAGGACTCGTTAGAAGAAGTCTCGAACCCGAGCTCGAGTCATCCGTTGATGATCCCGTTGAAGACGCAGACGCATCTGCACTAGAAGACTCCGTTGAACCCGACGCAGTTTCCTGTGAAGAGGATCCGGACGTCGAGTTACTGTTTCCAAACTTGCTGCCATCGCCACCGTTTAGAATGTCGTCAATGTAATCCATGACGAACGGCAGTCGGGTGTACACACCAGGGCGAGCACCACACTTGCGGCCCCAACTGGCAATACCTACGAGGGTGTCATTGACGACAAGAGGGCCACCAGAGTCACCATTGCACGAGTCTTTGCCATCACCGTGTCCGGCGCACATCATGCCTTCCGTGATGCGGTTGTCGTACCTCTTGTTGCACTCCGCGTTCGGGATAATTTCAACATTCACCCCCAGCAGCGAATCGCTCTCCTTGCCCTTTTCGGTCAAGCCCCAGCCGACAATGGTGGCAACGTTGCCGACCTCGTTCTCCGATCCATCTTTGTACACAT
>JAAVTI010001376.1:0-21053 GCA_011947335.1 Phytophthora constricta | reverse complement strand
GTCAACCTGAAGAGAAAGACGCTATTACAGAGGAGCTTTCTGACCATGCTGTCGCGACTTCACGCCAACAATCCGATGTCAGTTGATGAGCTGCTTAATCCAGAGGACAAGAATGAAATCGTGGACGAGCCGATTGACGAGGACTTTTGCGGGATCGAGGAGCAGGAGGGTGCCGACAATGATGTTGCTGAAGACGATGCATGCGGAATGCTTCCTGACAAAGAAGAAGAGGAGCTGACTGCCGCCGAAATCAACTATGGATAGGGAAACTTTTAATTCGTGCCGATACTACAGGAGTGAGTGTCAGACAGATCGATGAGCGGACTTCGTGCAATGCAGCGATTATCCCGAGAGGAATTGGGAAACAAACAAGGACGGAAGATGCAGGTGTCAAAGCTAGACTTCATAGATCGACCTGTACGACTTTGACTTTAGCCATAGTTAAGCACCCTTTTGACGGAATATATGTTGATTTTTATTCCACATTCCGTCTGAGGGGATTTAGTAATAATTACTTAGCTTTGTATGCCATGCGTGCCTAGTTGGTCATCGGGAACCACATTTTATTCTATTTGAGGGTGTATTCCAAGTCTGGGGATTACTAACGAGGGGCTCATCTGAAGTTTAATTTCTCACGCAGAAACGAGTGTTTGCAGAGCCTTCGAGCGTGGACGGGCTGTTGTTCGTCCGTCACGTTGGAAAGGCGACGTTGCGGTCGTACAGTGCGACTGGTTAACTGCAATTGTTGAGCGTGGTGCTCTAAAGCACCTCGACCTGTTTGTCAGTGTCGCGATTACAGTATTACCAATTGTGCAGGGATTTTGCCAACGATTGTCTCTACGAGCATTATCAGCGTGACACCGCCACTCTACTGTGGGGGATATGATCTGTTTTGATGACTGGACGCCCCGACGCTGCCCTGGTGCTGCCAGCACTGCTGGTGGCTGGAGCTTGTCGCAAGGATTTGGCCTTGCTGTCAATATGCAACGCCTATTATTCAATATTTTGCATAGTTTTATGAAATAAAGCTTCGTCCATGATAGACACAAATCAAGAAATATACTTGTCCAGTAATATGAAACAGGATAGGTGATATGATTAATTGCATATTAAGTCAGTATTTTTGACGCACACTTCTGTACTTACAACCTCTACCCGTTTGTCTTGTTTCTTGCCGGCTATCAGCGTGAACGTGTGACTCTGTGTTGCGAGAACAACCGCTTGAATCAAGTCGCTGACTTCATTGACGACGAGAACAAACAGGCGAGTCAACTTACTCACATTAGATGAAGCTGAGTACAGTGTGCATCTCACAACCTCAACGGTTTTGCCGACATTGCGGGAGCGCAGAGCTCAAGACTACAGAACAATCTTGAGTCGAGAGCGTTCAAACAATGAAGCGCTTTCATGAAGAATTGATGAGGAATCGTCTACATACAGAGCTCTGAAGACCCCTGGCATTGTTCAACGAAGTCCTTCATCAAATGGGAACCAATACATTTACTCAGTGCATTGAATCGATAGCTATCTACGGTGAGCCTCTCGGGTTAGTATACTCGTCAGCGCTTCACGTTCGTGGTTGGCGCACCCACGCCAAATTCTCCACAGCCGCGCTACCTGTCTCGTGGTCGAAGAGTTCCTTCGCTACCGCCTACCAGTGCAGCATGTCCTTAGCGACATCGTGAGCTGGAATCTTCTTAGCTTCAAGCAGGCACTCCAGGCAAAACAGCATCGACTTCTGCATCACGTCGGCGCCGATACCAACCGAAATCTTCTTGTTCACGGAACACTTGCCACATAGCACACGGCGACACACCTGGCACGAGCCCCTCGCTGCAATACCAATGTGCTAAACTTGTTCAAGCTGCGTGTACAGGTGGCGCAGTGACTAGACGAGGTCATGCGGCCAAGAACACTTGAAGAGCCAGGACGCACTTGCCGAGTGGCCTGCTTCATCAGCCATGTGAGCTTGTAGGCATTAGCACACTCCATCGAGTGGACAAGTGCCATGAGGGCCTCCGCATACGCAGCTGCCGCGACGTTAACTGGCAGATCCCCGTCCAATTCAATAAAAGCTCGGGAGAAGAGCTCAACTGTGCGGTGATGAGCACTGTCGACTTGTCCGACGGTGTCGGAGAACGTCTGGCATCCAGACATGTTGCCACGGATCGTATTTGCCGGGCGCGGAAGCTGAAGAATATCGGACAGGTCCACTGATTGACGGACACCATACGCGACGGTCTCATCACGAGGACCCTTGATCAGTCCCGAGGCCTCCAGGAAAAGGAAGTCGCGTGACTGGCTGAAGCGGCCGTATTGCTGCATACCCCACTTCAACCCGATGAAGTTGAGGGGGTTCTCGGGTGTCGGGCACTCCAAAACAGCGAGCAGACGCGCATCCTCAAGCTCCGTTCCCAAGTACGACTGACGCATGAGCGCGTGCTGCTCCGTGTCGGCGAGCATACCCAATGCAGCGTCATGGGCCGTGCCGTCGATGACACCGGAGATCACCACGGCCGGTGGGCGAGCCGTCTTCTTGTGTCGACGGTGCTCGCCATCCGACGAACTGGACGACACGATGCTGGCGATTTTGTTCATGGTTGACCGCTGCGAATTGGAAGACGACGAGGACGACCTGAGGTCAGTCGTGTCAGTGCGGGACTCTGTGAGTTCGACACCGTGCAACGCTCGACGCGAACGGTAGGCGCGAACGTCATCCTTGGTCTTGACGAGCTTCCAGGCGGTGGTGTCAAGCTGGCGACCACTTGCAGCAAAGGCACCGCGCAGCTCGAGTGTGTTCTGCACCACAGCGTGCACTTCGGCGATCAAGGCCTCCTGGCGCTCCGGCGAAAGGTGAAACTCCGGTACCGCGACGTCGCGCACGTTAAACTTTGGCATGGCGAGCTGGAATCGACTTATGCGCTCTGGAAACTTTCTCAAAATGACTGGGAGTCCACCGGACGGACAAAGTGGAGACTGGAAAAGCCTGCGCGTGTGAGTGGTGCCACTCAGAAATTGCCATCGACTCCCTGTTTTGGCACATCGGTCGACTCTATCTCAGCTGCCTGAGGGATGTGCTGCATGCTGACTGGTGTGTCAAGGAGACCTGAGCACTGCACTGTCCGTGCTCGCCGTGCAACGTGAAGTACTTCTAATATACTGTAGCACCTCTATAGGTAGAGGTTTGCAGGTGTTTGAAAGTGTTTTTGGCGTGGTGAACACTTGAAACGCGAAGGAGGCAACAGCACACGAAAAGCACACACACACAGAATGCATTCAGCAATCTGTGTTGGTTGGGCGTAGCGTTAGCTACGGCAGTTGCTGCTCAAGTGGTGAGCGGAAAAGTGAAAAAAACGATCATTACACCGTTGGTAACCAACTTAGTTGCAATCTGTCAGGCAATGAGCCAAGGCGTGTAATAAGTCAGGTAATATGCGGCCGCATCTCAAAATATTCTTCGCGTCGACGTCACTAACTGCTTCCTCCGTGCAACTTGCACGGTGCAACGCACAATTCCAGAATGAAACCTTCGGAATAACTTTTCCGGCGATTATCACACACTTGAATAAACATAGCTTGAATTGTCTGAACTTTGTGTGATGTTTTTTTATAGTTAGTTATCTATAACTTTTTGGGGCGAAGCCCCTTTACAATCGTGAAACTCGGATTTACTACTCGGATTTACTGCTCTTAGTTTTTACCAAGGGTCGGTATTCATTTTGAAAGTGGGTTAGGGTCGCAATTTATAATCACGCACAGGGGGCAAAAATCGAAAAAACCCTGACCTTAGGAACAGTATGTCTGCAAATTGAAGGGAGCAAAAAAGCAAAAGGTGATATAGAGTAAGACGATAATGGCTTAAATCCGTTAAACTGAGGTTCATTTTTGTCAAATAGGGAAATCGGGATATATTGTCGCAGGCTAAGAAAAGAGCTAAAACAGCGATTTTTAGAGCTTCGACTGCCCCTTCCGTGTTCGTTAGAACGCCCCTAATGCCAGGGACAACCTGTCGTAGTTTGTGCGCTCGTAAAAAGCGTAAAAAGACACGGTAAAAGTGCTGGAAGCACGCTTCCCGCAACAGGCTAGCGTGTGCAGCATGAGCTGCTGCTGAGCTTGGTATTGTCAGTTGTCCGTCGCCCCGGGATGGGTCTAGCGTGTGGTGTTATTGCGTAGCTGTACACCTGCTCGTCGCTGGTGTGTTGCGCCTGCTGGCTGAATGCATGAAGGAAGGAGCAGCTACTTCTGGTAACTGGTTGCTACGTACTGGTAGTTTCAGTGACGCCCGTTCATTGTTGCTGGGCGGATCGATCGTGGCGCACCCTGGTGGCTGTTCCAGGAGGTGCGCTGTGTTCCGTTGGATACTACAAATGTCCTAGACCGTGCTACCGTTGAAGTTGCGATGATCGCTTTCTGACGTAGCTCGGGTGGCGGTGACCGTTTAGCTGAATGATTGAGGCGCTAGAAGGGAGACAAGAGCGGTAGTAGCAAATAGCAGTGGTGCGTTGGTGGTGCTGTCGGTCCGTTCATTGCGGGACGTATTGACGCTTTCGGTGACGTCGGCGTGCGAGGGAGGCTGTTCCGGAAGAGGCGCTCTGTTGCGTTGGATGCTGCAACGTCCAGGCGGTGCCATCCTTGAATTTGCGATGGATGCTTTCTGACGCGCTCCGGTCGTGGTGCCAGTTTAGCAGCGTGATCGATATACTAGAAGGGATACAAGAGCGCTTCACGTGGTGTCTCCGTACAGCATCACGCGTGGCTTGCACTAGCCGGTATTGCTGATCTTACTGCTGCTGGTGCTGGCAAGTAGCAGCAGTGTGGTGCTGCTGCTGTCAGCCCCTGTAGTGCAGGGCGCATTGACGCCGTGGGTGACGTCAGCGTACGATGGATGTTGTTCGTGGAGATGAGGCCGCGTCGTTGGGTGCAATGTGTGGACTGCGTGGGCATTGAAGTCGAAGATCGTGGCGTCAGTTAGAAGCTCAATGGACGTGCTGGAAGGAGGGCAGGTGTGCTTCGTGTCGCGTCTTCGCTCGATGCAATGCCTGGCCCGTTCTAGAGGGGACAGCTGGGATGGTTTGAAAAGAGACATCGAATGCTGCGCTCGCTGCTGTTGACCACCGTGGTGAAATGCATCGAGGTGTGGTGATCTTATGCGAGACAGAAGGGCGCAAAAATGTGTTTTGTAACGGTCAGTGTAATAATGTGCTACGTTGAAGTGTTGAACCGTTGGTATCGGTTGCTGGAAGTGCTTGGTATTTGGTGGGTGCTTGCAGCAGTGAACATTCCTTCATTTTGATTCTTGCTACAAAGTGAGTCGGAAATCGTCGGTTTGCAGTACCGCGTACATGAAAGCCTGCAATACTGTGTAGTTATCGATTTATGCCTGTTTGACTGGCTTTGGCAGGTTTGATGAGCAAGAAAACCGACGTGGACGTGCTCATTGCTAGTTCTGCATGCACGAAGCTATGGCGAAGTCTAAAGGTAAACGACCGGTAAAACAGCACCGTAAGACGGCTAAGCCCAAGACTACGAAAAAGGGGTCTGCGAAACGAGCCCAGAAGACGATCAAGGCTCTCAAGAAGTGCTCTTCGGGTGCAACAAAGACCCGGAAACGAAAACGCGACGACAGTCAGGCACCTTTGGAAGCCGTTGAAGAATTTGAAAGTGCTGCACGTAGGCAGCGATTTGCCGAGACACAAGAGCGCAACGCCGCTGCTCAAATTGTCCTGAGCGCCGGAAGAAAGTAAAGTGGGGTGCTGAGTGGAGCCAAGAACGGGATGACCAAGATGCCGATGTTCAAGGTAGGCGTAGAAATGTAGACAACACAAGTTGTCGGGATAAGGTGCATCTAACGAGCGTTGTTAAGCTTTTTTGACGAGATCGACGACCCTCTACTAAGAATTTGCGGGAGCTGCGGAGCTTACCAAGGCAACTCGAACGGTGAAGAAGCGCTATGAGCCGACAAGCAGCTACTTTGCACCACTTCAGAACGCTCATGGTGTTTGTGAACCTGTTGTCGAGGCACTTACGAGCGTGTATTGCGATGGAGCGTGCTTCATCTGGATTTGTTGTCGTTGCAACAACTCACTATTGAAGCGGCAAACTCCAAAGTTTTGACGTGCCAGTGGATTTCCTTTACCCGATGAGTTGGCTGTGCTAAATCGCGTGGAAGAACGATTGATTGGCCTCGGAATATCGTTTACGACGTGCATGAACCTGTACCGAGACCAGCAGGAGTTCACCAGGGGTAACGCTGTGAACTACTGGAACGATGTGCGGGAGGTAACGTTGTCGTTGCCAAGACCGCTAACACATTGTGGAGTAGTTCTGCTAAGATCGCAAAACAGTCAGGGTGATTCATTCGTCAAAGTCCGGCCTGACTTAGTGCTCCGCGCATTGGAGTGGCTAATTCAAAACAACCTGCTATACAAGGATGTGGTGATCTTGGAAGAAAATCTATCAGAATTAGCAAATGTTGATCCTCAGACTGCCGTTCCTAGCATTTGCTTGACAGATGACGAGGAGAGAGACCTGCAGACTTCGTGCCCTCATACGGGGCAATTGCTGGAATCTAGCAATGGGCATTTGCCATCACAAGGGGATGCCTCCGCTAGCCCTCCAGCCGATAGTAATTCCGCTACAGAACAAAACAATCATGAGCTTAGCAATATTGACGTTGAGGACTCATTCGAGCTTCGGGGTGATCAATCTGATATTCAGACAGAGGTAGAGAAGATAGTTGATGCGGCTAATGCTACTGCCGGACACCCTGGGTATCCTACAGGTGATCTACAGCGCCACACAGACCCAATTAACGAGTACACAACTGACATGCTGATGCAAAACTGTTTTCCTACGCTATTTCCAAATGGAGAGGGAGGTATTAGTCCATTGCACGGTGTAGAAGTCCGAGACCACGAGTATCATCTAGCTGAATACTGCGCTCATGTCATGAAATGGCATGATCGTCGATTCATTATTCATCCAAAATTTCAGTTTTTTTGAACTTGGTTCAGCGTCGTCAAATTGACGGTCTTGTTCGTCGAGTTAGCCCTCCGCGTTCTGATACGCATGAAACGGATGAAATCGACATCAAAGGGAGCTCAGAAGGTGTGCAGCATGAAACTAATGCAGCTATGCAAATGCTTGATTCTTTGAAACCATATTTTCGCTATGTTCGTGGGAGTGGCCTGTATTGGGCAAGCGTTCGAGACGATCTAATGAGTATGATAGGAAACAAAGTCTTACCGTCTCGTTGGCCAACCTTTTTCTTACTCTGAGTGCAGCAGACACGATCTGGCCAGATTTTTCAGAGCTTGTAATCCATCTTTGACCCTTGACGAAGCTCGGCAACTCAGCGCTAAAGAGAGATGGCGCTATTTAAACGAAAATCCTGATTTTGCGGCTCGTCATTTTGACAGGAGGTTCCGTTCCTTCTTCAAAACTGTCCTATGCGGTAAGGTAAAACCACTCGGCAAGATAGTTGATTATTTCTGGCACGTGGAATTTCAACAACGGGGTTCTCCACACATTCACGCATTACTTTGGATCGAAGATGCGCCCAACGTGCTAGAGCTCTCTGAAAGTGAACTTGGTCGCACTAAACTAGCCAGCTACGTTGATCATGTTATTTCGGTTCTGTCAAAGAGTTCTAGTGAACTCGAAAAATGTACTTGTGCTACCTGTTCAAATGAAAGAAGCAAAAATCTGGACATTTTGTCGGCTAGACCTCCACTTTCTGGAGTTGGTGAATGGGAGTGCGATTTATCTCGCGTCGTTCAACGGGTGCAGCAACATGTATGCATTCCAGGATCAACATGCAGGAAAATAGGAGACGAATGTAGATTTGGATTTCCGAAGGAGCTGAGAGCTAGAACGGTAATTGAGGTCGACAAAGCGGCTGATGGCGTGCCGGCGGTGCAGGTGCATCTAAAGAGGGAAGTGACGTCAATTAACAACTATTCACCAGCACTTTTATCTGCTTGGCGTGCCAACATGGATATTCAAATGATTGGAAATACATATGGAGCAGCAGAATATACAGCTGCATATGTAAGCAAGGCCGAACCGGACACACTTCGGTTCAAAAGTTATTGCAGCAGCATTAAAGAGATGCGATTCAAACTTGCCTAGCCACGCCACCTTGAAGAGAGTTGCTAATGCTACCTTGTCAATTCGTGAGGTAAGTGCTCAGGAAGCATATTTTATTCTCCTCAGGGAGCTACCTCTATATGGTAAATCCAGGCAAATCGAGAGGGTAAAAGTAATGCGTCATGCTCAGCGGTAATATAGAGTCGAAGGTTCGGCTTTACTTGCGATTAGCAGAGGTCAAGTGGACAGTGATGCAATCAGGATCGAACTGACAGAAGCTGCGTATATGGCACGCCCAAACGATGGTGATTTCGCTAACATGACATTCGCTTCTTTCGTTGAAAAGTATGAATTAGTTGACACGATCTCTGCCGTGACACCAAATACAACGTACTGGGAACGACTAGATTTGAAAGGGTTTATTAAACTCCGTTCGACGCCACACGTAGTACGACCTACGCTTTGGCTGGCTCCCGACTCAATGAACCCGAATTTTTGCTTTGCAGAGATTTTTCTCCACACATCATGGCGATCGATTGCTGACCTACCAAAAACGGATGAAGAATGCCTAGACCTGTTTAATCGCGAGCAAGAAAAATACTTAGCACGGAACTTAGAGAAGAGGCGGATTTATTACTGTCCAAACATGTAAACATCGACATCCTAAACAGTGCTAGAGAACATCAAGTCTTGAACTCGCTGCCGGCGTCAGAATACGTGTTTGTTGAGCCCGAAAGTGAAGTAGTTAGGCATCACAGTCGGCTGCAGTCGCGAACGATAATCAAATTAACGTGCAGGCAGACTAATGGAGTTCCAAGCATGAATACTCCAACGAGGATATCGAGAAAGCTAAAGGGTTTGTCAAAAATTATGTTCAGCCGTGGGTAAAGCTACAACGAGACCTTACTCGCAATCGTAGCCGGTTTTCACAGCACAAAACACAGACTAGTAGTTACCAGTATCATGTTTCCAATGATATCGATGTTGATAGCACTAATGTTGATCTGATGGACGACTCACAGTGGATACCATTTGCATGGGCAATGGCCCAGTCGCGGAAACGCTACCAATCATCGCTAGACAGCAGCGCCTGTGAGCCGATGCTACTGATTATACATGGAGAAGGAGGTTCTGGGAAAAGTTGGTTGATTCGTCATATAGTGAAGGATATACACAACGTATTTGCCGAGCACTTGGAATCACGGCGAACATCGAATCGAGTCTTGCTTTTGGCACACCAAGGCACCGCAGCATTTAATATAAAAGGTCAAACAATATGTTCTGCGTTGGATTTAAAGTCGTTTTCGCGCAACGCTTTCTCGGTTCCTTATACCTCGTTGGTGATACTGAAAGGAGGACCAACAACACTAAAAGGCTTCAACAGCAGTACAGCAATGTCCACTTGGTTATTATTGATGAATTCAGCGTCATTTCTTGTGGAATGCTGTACTGGATCGACCAGCGAATGCGGGAGATTTGGCCGAATTGTCGCCATTTGCCTTTTGGTGGTCGGGATGTGATCTTCACAGGATATGTAGCACAACTCGATCCAGTAATACCCTTCTCGCTATCGACCCCAACATCTAAAATGCAGAACCCCGTGCAGCAAATGGGACGGCAAATTTGGGAAAGCATACCCTACGTGTGCACGTGGACTAGCCAGAATCGGGGAAAGTCGGATCCGGAATGGTTTTCCGCGCTGCGTCGCCTTCGCAGTAAACAGCCAACACTAGAGGACGTTTCTTTGTTCAACACACGACATTTAACGGAAAATCAGATGCCAGATTGGGTTCCTGAGGCGAAGCACATTGCGTATCTTAACAGCGACGTTGCTAAAGCAAACGACAGCAGCTTGCACTCTAGTACTTCGGTGGTAGTGCACCTTCGAGCAAAACACACTGTCCAGTTAAATCGTCTTGCACAGCAGCGAGAGATCTCATCGACTTCTGTTCAAGCTCTACTGGAGGAAGCTGAGCAAGCAAATGCCGACAGAGATAGAGTAGTATCAACGCATGTTAAGCTAGCTGTTGGCGCACCTGTAGCACTAACATACAACATGGAGCAATCTGCTGGTCTCTGTAGTGGGACAAAGGGTGTCGTATACGACTTTATCTTTGCCAAAGACTTGGCCCTGCCAATAATTCTTGTGCAGATCACGGACTTATACATCGGACCATCATTTCTTCCAAATGTGCCTAACATTGTTCCTATAGTTCCTAGAAAGTTGAGTTGGGGAAATAAGTCGAGTGACTTGAGCGTATTCAGAGAAGGCATTCCGCTCTGCCTTGCCTACGCAATTACGGTTCACAAAGTTCAAGGGCTGACGTGCGATAAGATCGTATTTCATTCGGCGAGTATACCCAGCGCTTCGTTTGCGTACGTAGCTCTTTCTAGAGTTCGGTCTCGTGATGACCTCGTGCTAACGGCACCTATAACGTTAGGAAATTGCCAACATCACGAGACAGGTACACACTTTTCTTGGACGAGGAAAGCCGAATGCATGCAGTCGTCGCTCAGACAGAGATAGCCGCGCGTAGTCTTGTGAATGCGATGAAGCAAGCGGCATTAAGACACAATCAATCGCTAGGGCCGCGGTGAGATCTCTCAATCTTTATCACTGTCAAATGTGATTCCTCTCTGGGCGGTCACGTTGCTCATGTTGCAGACTTCAAGCATTTTCGGTTTCGGGAGTCACATCTAACGATACGGTGCTCAGACGAATAATGGCCCTTTGACCATCAGCGAGTGCGAGTCACGTGGGATTTTATCATTATCGAACTTACCTCACGGAGGGCATCGATGAGGGTGATGACTCCCCAGCGCGAAGGCAGCAAGACCTCAGCCGACAAGGCTCTCGGTGAAGGTGACGGCTTCGCGTCGCCGAACGCTTCCCGTTCAGCCAAAGATTGTCGGATTGCAGAGCCAGTCCTGTTCCTGTATCACAAAAGTCGAGGCGAATACTGCGCACCGGATCATCAGTACGTACACATGTGCTATTCAATTGTTAGCAGCAGAGCTGTAGCGAAAGACTAACACGATAACTGTCGATAAAGGCTAAAAACGGACGTCGCAGGACTAGAAGCCTCACAGCTTTTTCGACGGCAACACCTATAGCAAGTGCGTCATGCATCGGCACCGACTGAGACTTCTACACCTTCAAAGGCAAAAGGAGTTTATGTCTTGGATCCCTGAAGGGTCGTACCAATCGGATTGAGTGTCAGCTTGCGAAACGATTTAAAGTTGGTGGTAGTCGCGTTGAGGACGGAACGCCTAGCAACAGGGGCAACGACACGACTGTCGGAGCACCGAGTACAAAGCGAGAGCGCTACTTGGCAATGACTCAAGAGTCGCGGCGCGAGAGCGCAAAAGAATGCTTGCAGCTCTCGACGCGAAAAAACGACGGCGTCGATTCCACGAGGTGAAAGGCAGATTCTACGCTGACCGTCTTATGGAAATTCGAGCTGAGGTGAGCTTCCAGATGATGGTCGAGAGTATTCATTCTCAGGATATCGCTGCAGGTCGAAACCAACGAAAAATGGAAAGGTAGTTCTCGAGGTGAGATCTTCGTACACATGTTCACCCAGTCGTAGCCAAGTATAGCATCTCACAGAGCACACAGAATCCATGTTTTCCAACAAATACCATTGAATATACTTTCCTTTGTTGCAAACATGCAGGGAAGTTGCCATTCTACCGATTCTGCTTCTTTAAATTAACCCGGCTGCTTCCGTTTTGCTTCCTTCGTGAACGCTTAGCAGGACACACGTCCGCATTCTGACGCGCACGTCAGTTAAACAACTTGCAGGCTGGTATACAAGCACACATGTTAGTACATCGGTAGGAACAACTCACCCTTGAACAGTCACTTACGCCTTCTCTTCTTCGCGCTTCGCATCCTCGAACTTGCGTGCATACGCAGCCTGGCGCACGCGCAATTCCAGCACTTGGCGGCCTAATCAAGCAGCACATAGCTTTAGTTTGAGCGCGAGCAAGTCCAATACCAGATACACCTACGGTAGGCAAGCTTCTCTGCTTTAATCGCACGAGCGTGTGCTGCTTGAGCCTGCTTCGCAGCAAGGCTGCACGTGTTTGCGACAGCCTTGACTCCAGCCGACTCTCCGCATTCGCTAGCGGAAACCTGTGTCGCACCAGGCTCGTCAACGCTATGGTATCCTTCCTTGAAGCCTGGATACAGCACACTTGAATTGTAAGACGAAACGCATGACACCGTTAGCGTGGCAATTTACCTTCAGCGTCATGGACGAAATAGTGGAGAGATCCGTGAGAACCACCGCGCGCTAGCAAACACAAAGCGTACCATAAGCACTAGCACAACTCGCACATGTGACACTAAGCCTTACATTTAGCGGTGCGCTGCTTGCTGCCGGCTATGGCTGTCTTCATCTTGGCCATGTTGGTAGCTTGCGCGAAATCTGTGAATGCCGCGCTTGTTGCAGTTGAAACAATGCTAGCTTAGGGGCGCGCGCCCAAAATTTTGTGTTCACACAATTTTAGGAATTCGACCCGTCAAGCAACACGGTGTGGTGCTCAACTAGTAATACAAGAATCTGGTGGTAGATACCGGTTTTTAAACCGGTATCTACCACCATATTCTTGTTTGCGTGGTGACCAATAGTGATGGCCAAAAATGTATTGCTGGGCATTGCGGAAATTTTGACAACTCACAATATCTACTGCAACTATCTTGCTGGCCTCCCATACAATACTGCAATACCCGACGAGTTTACAATACTATTGCAGCATTAAGCCGCCGCAAAACGAGCAAACTCAAGTGCTCATGGTCGGTTTTGCTCGAATCTCTCCAGTAGCAATTCACAAGGTGCTTGAGCAGGTTAGATTCTCGGTTGGCTAGTTTTTCACGTTTGCTTTGATTTGCAGGAGCTGGTATGAGACCTGGGTCAACGGCTAAAACCAAAATGAAATCTTTGTGCTGGCAGTGCGGCGCTTCCAAGAGGATTCCCGCCATTGAAAAGGGCTCCTGCTCTCGCATGCTCTGAGTTCGCGCCAAAACATTTGAAGTCGCTGTTGGTGCCCTTGGCCAGTGGACCACAGCAAGCTTGGTGCGCATTAGTGGATGACCTTTGGGAACGTCTTCTCGTGATCACCTAGAAAATATGCACGGCAATTCTGAGCGGGTCTGCAATATATATTGCAATACCTGGAACACTGCAATAAGGTATTTCTACTGGTATTGCAAAATGCCAATACCTGCATGCATTTTTGGCCATCACTGCCGTGTAGCCAAGCATGAAAACCAAGGTCACAACGGGCATCCGATCATCTTTAAGATGACCCACTACGCATGTGAGACTCGGTGACCTTTCATGTGTTCATAAAGTAAAAGTACCACCATGGAATTTCAGGCTATATTTAATCCACAAGATCAAGGGCTCTATAGTTATTGACAATGAGATCTAACCCAAATCGATGTTTCCTTCCCTCACCCGATCGCGGGTACCCGTCCAGACTGGACTCCAGTCGTATCCGTCCGTCTGTCTCAAGGACGGGTACGAATGCCCGATTGCTGTCCTAACATGAAATGTTTTTAGGACTCCAAAGAGGCCGTGGGGCGGGCACAGACGTCCGAAGAGAAGACAATTCAAAGCCAGAGTAAAGTGAATGAGGAAAAATACTACATGATTCACATAAAATACTACATAATACACGTAATACACATAATATTATTATGTAGTATTTTTCATCATTCGCGGCTGTGAATGGTTTTCATTATCCTAAAGCAGCGTCTCAGTCTCGCATCGATCTGCTAAGGGTACACGATCAGGTATGCTCAAAATTCAAAAGGTATATATTGCAGCAAGAGAAAAGAAATAAATATCTATCAGTGGCCTAAATAAAAGCAAATAGATAACTCCAACAAAGTGTTAGTAAAATAAATTACTGCAATCATAATCGTGAAATAGTCTTCTTATAGGCACTGCTCCACAGTCCTACATCCCAGTACAATCCGTTTATCTTCAAGCAGATAGTCATATCCAGCACCATGGGGAGACGTGGTGGTGCTCATTACGCAAAACCACAGAGCAAAATGGGTCTGGATGGAGCCCCGAGCAGTAAACAACCAACATTTAGAAATCCTCAACATAAACTACGGTTTGAGACAAGGGGCAACCCTAAATGGATAAGGCCAGTGCTACAGTCCATACGTCGACTGTAGGTATTGTCCGTGTTCCCCCATGTGTTGTCCGTGTATTGAAATAAATTACTTATCGGGTAATTAAAAAGTATAGTGAGGTGGAGTGATTCGACGTGCACGCCGGTCCCCACAGACATAGAGTCAAACACTCAAAATGGGGCAACAGATACATAGGAATTCGATGGCTGCAAATGAAGCTATATTGAGTTATGGAATGCTACCGTTAAGCACGAAGTGTAGGATGCGGAAGCGCAACAGCAACAGTCCCATCGGAGTCACGTCTAGCGACACACTCTTGTCCACGAAGCGCCATAACCTCAGCATCACGTAGAAGCCGCAGTTGTGTCCGTCCATCTGGATCGGCGCGTTGATCGAGACCACCTCGTAATTGTCGCCAAGAGTATCGACCAGGTCCCATGACAGTCGGTCCAGTACGCTCTTATAGGCCTTCGTGTTCATGGAGTCATAGTACATGACTTCTTTCAGCTTGACGTCCACAATAATTGCACACCAGTGAGTGTTCCCAAGTTCACAGGGATCAGCAACACGTCCGCTGCCGTTACAAACGCCTGCGCCCTTGCCTTGGCAGTCTCACTTATTGTCTTCGTCTTCCTCCCCGTCGTTGCTGACTCGATACCTACGACACGGGTCGTTTTGCTTGTCGCGCAAAGTCTCGCGCAAAAAGCAAGAAGTAGCGCGTCGTTAGCCCATGTGGGCGGCTTCAGACGGTACAACATCGCGTAGTGGTAGTCGTCGTCGTCAATAGTGAAGGCGTGTTGGGGATATGAGCGTTTTATCAGGTTCACCATCTCTTGAAGTGTCGCTCGTTTGCCCGCCGGTACGGCGCTGGCAACATCCCGCAGAGCCAGATGCAGAAGTCCACACCTTGTTCACACTGCTCCTTCAGTTTAGCCAAGTACAGCATCGCTTCGATCTGTTCACGCGAGAACGTGCCGATGCCCGCAATCACTACACACTCGATGTCCGTGTGTTGTCCAGGATTGTCCATGTCTTGTCCAGGATTGTTTGTGCCTTCTCCTGGCGCATTGACCGGCTGACTTTCGTCTTCCTGTGTCGGCTGGCTCTGGCTGAATACTTCGATGGCCGTCTCCTCGGTGTTCTTCACGGGTAACTCGGTGGCGCATTTCTCCAGCAGCTTCAGCGGGAGCAGGTAGAACGTGTTCTCGTTCAAAACGGGGGCGATCTGTCTGATATACTTCGGCTTCTTTTTCGTCGCCCTCTCGAACTTGTTTAGGATCGGGGCCACGCGACTCAGAGCTTCCTGTAGTTGCGGTTTCTCTACGTGTAATCCACACGCAAGCTGCACCAGCGTGACTTCGCCCAGCTTTCGGCGATGCTCTTCCGACTCGTTGAAAACAACTCGTTTCATCTTGTCGTCGGCTTCTCGTTCCTTTCGGTTTTTGGAGGTCGCCCAGCCTTGGGGTTCAATCTAATGCGTAATTCGGCAGGGGCATTTTCTTTCAAATCGTTATCACCGACCCCATGAGATATAGGTGCCGCTTCTGTTATGCTCCTGGATCTGCTTCGTGTAGAATTTTCCGGGAATTCACAGCCTTGGTCTCGGCACCTTCGATCTTAACAGGATCCCTCGTCCCTCCCAACTTCAGGCGCTTTCGCTGTCGGATGTTTTTCCACTGCTCGAGTACGAATTTCAAATGCTCACGATATTCATCGTCGTTCTCGATGTCTGCGAGCTCGCTGCAGATTGTCTGCGTCGCACTGAGTGCCTCTTTGTACTTGGTGTTCGCATCGAGGGCCTTGCTCAGATTGTCCAGGTTTGAACTCGTTCAACACGAAAGGCCGCGGTGTCACGGGTTGGTCCACAGGGTGCAGCCATCTATGCATAACACATAGGTCATATCGTTAAGCAGGCGACAATCATTGGTATTACTCGGACAATACATGGACGACACATGGACAAAAGTAGAGTCCTAACTAACCCACCTCTCATCGATACGACTCAGAGGAATGACGCTTCCTGGTGCCTTGCTCCACTTCCGAACGAGATCGCATGCTGGCACGGTAGTCGCATTGCACATGCGAAGGCGCACGTACAGCTCCACTTGGACAAGTCGACGATATGGTTCTTGTGCTTCTGCGACCACCACACAACCAGGCTTCGAATTCGTGTCGTACTTGAAAAGGTCGACCATCGACGTCGCCATGATGTACTCTTTCCCCACGTGTTCCGCAACGAAATGCGTCGTGAAGCGCAAAACTTGGCACATCTCCTCGCCATAGTTTCTGTTCACACGTAAGCTGACGCGCGTCTTTTCGAACACGTACTCACTTGAACTACTTGCATCAGTCCCTACGAGGGCCTTCACTGTATCAGTCATGATCATACTGGGGTTCACTGCATCCTTGAAGTGACCAAACCAATTCTCGAGATGGTTATTGGTGTGCACGCGCAAACGCGCCAGCCGAGAGCGTTGGTAGAGGACCCACATCTCCGTACACTTGTTCCAGTTTTCGTCCATGTATGCATAAAAAGTGACGAACCCAGTCCGCATGCAAAGTGCCTTCATCGAGGCCCAATTCATGTTGTAGATGCATAAACCATGTTGTGGACGAGGGCGTCAATGGCGTCGTGGTCATCCGACGAAAGCTTGCCGTATTCCGGCTTCCTCGAGGCCGTTCGCAGGTACTTGATCACATGGAAGACACAAATCAACACACGGGCCTTGGGGAAGTAATTACGAAGTACACGAATCTCGTGTAGGTCCTTGTCGACCATGATGACTTGGACCTTGTCGCCAATTTTGTCATCAATTCGGAACAAGTGATCCAAGGCTCGTGACATATGCCAGTCAGCGTTCCGCTCGAGCAACGACTGTTGTACTGGCTGTCCTCGGCCATTGTCGTCGATCGCCATCAATGTGCAGAGCTGGTAGTTGTACCTAACGCCACCCAAACAATGAATATCGTAAGACACGGACGATACATGGACCGAAAATGGACAATACATATGCGAATTTACCGATTGGTCTTGTGTGTGCAGTCGACTAGCAACAGCTCCGGGAAGCGCGTGATCATGTCCCTCATGTGTCGGGAGGTCAAACTCATCACACCGGAGTGGCCAGCATCAGTCTCGTCCACCGTGACCACATTTCCATTAACTGCGGCGAGTTCCGCAAGAGTCTCCGCGCAAGCGTCGTCATCGTCGAGACCCCCACGAAGTTCTTCCTTGACACGCTGGACAATGTTGTCCACGTCCTTCTTGACGAGGTTCTCTCCCCGAGCGAGAAGATACTCGTAAATTATCGCGCGCTTACGTCCATGCATGACCATTTGTTCGACAGTTCCCTTGGTCTCTGCGTCATCCACCTTGCGATTCTCGGCGTACGTGCGGTATTGCGCAGTGCCGACCGCGTGGTTGTGCTGGTACACACCGTGCTTCACGCGCAGGAGCCACTGCCCTTCCTCTTCCACCAGTTGCACGACGAAGCGAAATGGGCATCCAGTACCGCGAACGAAGTGCTTGGGCCGCTGACCTGTGCTTCTGTCCTTCGTTGGCCACCCGTGCGTACAGATATAAGTGCGTTGGTACGTGCCCCATTCCTTGGGCACATACGGCACATCGAAGCCATCCCGCGCGGCCACAGTCTTCGCCAGCCGCTTGTTGCGCAACTCGCAACTGAGAGTTGCGAAGACACGGATTATCTGGCGTGTCTTGGCCGCGTAATCTTTGAGGTACGCCGCCCACGCCGCCCAGCTTTGGAACACGTCGGCGGGGCCACCCACAAACACTGGATCCTCCAGCACCTGGACAATACACGGACGATCGCAATTGTCCGTGTCCGGAGAGGCTTCACCCGAGTCCGTAGCAGACTCTCCGTCTTGAGCTGCCGTCGTTGGCACGTCCGATGACACGCTAGAGGACCCAGCCTGCAGAACACACGGGAGCACGCACAGGTTTAGTCACCAGGACAAATACTGTCACGAGCGACACGCAGGCAGAGCTGTACACACCTCAGAATCAGCTGGAGTGGGCAACGAGGGGGGCGCCAGACGTCGACTTCGACATATCTTGCTTAACGGGGAGCTGCTGCGGGGCCGAGGTGGGGGCGACGGGAGCGGCGGGACCGGTGGCGGGACCGGTGGCGGCAGCGGCGGCACCGTTCTTTTTGAGATTTGATATGCAAAATGAAAGGCTGGGGTGATCGGTGAAATACCGGTAACCGGTTTCAGTACAGCGTTTCAGTATGATTGCGACACGGACTTTATCCGGATAAGAAGTGGATCTTACATGGACGGTAATTTATAAATTACGCGACGTATATTTTACATCTTGGACAATACATGGATGAGAAATGGTCAATACCTACAGTCCACGCATGGACTGTAGCATTTCCGAATGGATAATGAAGGGTTGCCTGCCCTATCGATGTGGGACCCGGTCCCGGTCTCATGATGATTTGTATGGCGCTTGATACACGGGGCAAATATATTTTGGATGGCGATGCAGTCCATGTTTTTAATAGGGTAGGCCTATTTGCGTTTTGTATCATCCATACCGTAAAAATGCCAACCATGCCAACCCGTTCCAAACAGAAACCGTTAGCCCGACAGAATATTATGTGTACCACGTGACACTTTGTGCACCGCGTGGCCCACTCGTTCTTTTCACCCGCTCTGCCCAAGCCAAGCTCCCAGACGACTCGCGGACGACTCGACCACGGCCAAGCCCAAGACGAGATCCCGGACGACTCGCACCGAGCTCCCAGGTGACTCTGTCCGTGCCCAAGCTCAGGGCCACGCTCAACTGACTCTCGCGCCATCTGACGTGCTGTGTATGTTGTTTCTACTGCAGGGCCGACTGTTGCGAAAGGCTTGCTATCTTGCTCACCGTCTGCTGCTGCTGCGGCTCCTGCATGAGATCGTTGTGCTTCCAGTCCGTCCCGCACGTGACTTGCTCAGCTGCACTGCAACGTGTTGACGTCATCATTGGAGAGGAGCCGGAATTGGTCAGGTGCTGGTTCGATCCCAGCCGTCAACAAATTATCGTGACTAATGTATGTGTATTTGAGCTTAATGCTATGTAGTGCTTAAGGCCGGGCAAACTGGGGGAGCGCGGCAGCGGGAGTTGGCTCGACGATTTCACCATCGTTACGTCGTTGCCTCAGAGCACTGATCAGGTGCTTCAGCTCTCCGGCCTTCTCAAGATCACGCAGCAACTTGACCACCGGTCCTGTGGCAGCGGCCGTGGACCCTCGGGCAGCTGTAAACGCGAGGGTGTTGCGCTCTGCTTCGAGGCCTAGGGAGCGTACCTCCGATTTGTACGCTGGTGAAGTTGTGTCCATCTTGAAGCCTGCCGGTAAGAACAACATCATGTACGCGACTGCATATCTGTACTCGAACAGCTTTGACTTACTGATTGCTGCAGATTCGTATGGGCGAGGTTGATCAGCAAACCACTCGTACCAGGAATCAGAGAGCGGCTTCGGTGGCTGCTTGCGTACGCGCCTGGCGACTTTCGCTGCGCATCCCGAGTCTGAGTCATGTTGCGTGGTGACGGTAATAAACGAGTTTTTTTCCTCTAGCGAGTCGAGTCTCTCTTCTACACTAGCCTGACGGGCTATGATCTCGTTGAGCAGCAGCGTCTGCTTTTTGACGAGGTTGAGCAACTCTTCAAGTTGCTCGCCTGATGTGGTCGTTGTGTCTGCAGCAGGAGGACTAAACGACTGGCGAATGGTTACTGCCATGGCAAGTAGCTCCGACTCCGGGATCGCTAGCGCTGCAATTGTTTCGCGCACGGACGACGAACGGACTGTCGGGACGATGACATCGCATCTCCGGGAAGTTCATCATCAGGGTTGCCGTCAGCACTTCGAGGACCTGATCGTCGATGTTCCAGGTACTGCTCGAGAACCCGGCTGCTGCAGCAAACAGGACTGCTGGATCGTCTTAGCCCGTGCACGGACGACCCCATCGAGGCAGTGGAGATCAGGAAGCGTGGCTCCAGCTTTCGGATTCCATCCGCTAAGCTGTCGAGCGACTTGCTGATCCTCCTGTGTTGTGTTGAGCATGTAGGAGAAAGCCTTGTTGACGCTTGAAGTACTCCAGCCACCGCGGTCGACGATCCAGAGGGCGCTGAGTCGGTTGTCGGCATTTGCGTGCATGGTCGCGCCTCGGCGGAAAGAGTGCGACGAGAGTCCGACTGTCAGCCCCCAGTGATAGCTGCTGGGAGGCTGGCCACAGGCAAGCAATCTGTTCACGTACGCCTGTGCGCCTGGAGGACTTGTGCTGGGAGGACGTTGTTGCTGGTCGCTAACGATTGAATCTTCCCCGTTATCCAGGTCCTCCAGTAACCTACTCAGCTCGCCCTTTTCACTGCTTGGAAGATCTGCAGCCTGTTGTTCGGGGAATTGCGGGGAAATCCGACGACCAGGTGTCGCATGCATTGCAAGTGCCACGGCAAGCAAATGCAGCGGGCATGTGAACAGGTCGTTTGGATCGAGAAATAAGGAAACACCTTGTTGCAGAGCTGTTTTAATGCGCTTGAAGCGCAGGAAAATCATTCCACCTAAATTTAAGTTGTTGCATTACAGAAACTATTACCATAGTTGCATTGCATTATCGATTAATACAAAACAATACATAAACTTACCTGGATACACACTGAGCTGGCTTCTCTCTAGCTGCTCGACATCAGAGCTGCGCCCGTAGAGGTACCACATCATGGCGACTAAGGCTGCATCAAGGTAATCCGTGGGGGACGAAGCATATTCATAGAGGCTTGACACTATGATCTTGAGGTCGGTTTTGG